>VDFB02365221.1:0-43699 GCA_007258455.2 Sequoia sempervirens
GAAGTTCTCTTGTTTGGCATATGAGGTTTTTGCTATTGAAAAATATATTTTTCTCTTCCAAGTGAAGAGTGGTGACTCTATTTTAGTCAACCTAGAAATAAACAAATAAATCAAAAGGACTTTGTGATAGAGAGAAGGAAACCCATGTACCAAAAGGAGAAGCTATAGTTTCCACTACTACATGAAGACATCCATCTTTGAAAGCTCAGAATAATGGTATGTCATTCAAAACTACTTATCCACCACCCTCCAAGTTATGTGACAATTTTTATCTTGCGAAAAATTTTATCCAATTTCATACAAAATTCTTCCAATCCCCCATCCATCATCCAAAATTCATCCCTAATCATCCCCCTTTAATCCAAGACTTTGCATAAATCCTTATCTTTTTTCTATTATTTCATCATTCTACCAACTTCTATACATCAAGTATACCTCAAATTTTCATGGTCCACTATAACAAATCTTCAAGGGATTCCATCTATAGAATTAGATTCTTGAGTCCTTCCTCCATATACCTACCATGCATCCACTATCTTACAAAACCACCTATCCACATCCTTATTTGCATCCTTCTCCATCTATACTATTTCAAAAAGTCTAAAAAATAAAATAAAAACTGAAAAAATGAAAAATAAAAAAGGTAAAGAGAAATCATTCATCCATTGGTGAAAACCATTTTCATGGCACCTTGGTCAAGTAACATGATGAGAACTTGGAAAATAGGCATCATATGCAATATCCCAATCCTCTTGCACTCTACACTTGGTGGTAAGCTTTGTACATGCTACATACCACATCCTATTCACATCTTTCATTATCCTTTATCCCCTATCCATCATATTATCTATATCCATCATCCCTTCCCTCCTTTGATCTTGATAAGGCTATGGATCATACACATCATGTATCATATCTACCTCATCCTATCCATCATCCCTTATCTATCATCTTATCTAAATCCATCCTCCATTTTCCACCTTTGATCTTGACAAGGATAAGGATATTCAAGAATCATGTTTTCTATCTACCATCATTTTATACACATGCAAATAATCCTTCATCTCTCATCCCTCATCCTATCTCCATCATTCATAGCCTCTATATATTATCCCTCATCCTATCTACCTATTTCCATCCTATCTAAATGCATACTCTCTTCCCTCCTTTGATCTTCATCAAAAAAGGGAAAAAATATCTGCATATACTTTGGATAATGAAAGTTACTTCCTCTACCATCTAGATCCCTTATGCATTATCCCTCCATATCATGCATTTTTTACCACCTTCTTTCATCCTTACTTACACTACCTCTAGTGTGAGGCATATTTTTCCTTTGTAACATAGTCCTTGGAGATTCATCCACTTAATTCCTCTATTTCCTATCTAAGAAATGCTTTCATCCAATTTTACCAAGTCTTGGTTTTCCCTTGTCATTGGTTCATATATCCTAGCCATCATATACTCCCAAGAATCATGTAGTCCTATCCTATCCAATCCATTTATCTTTTATCCTCCATCTAATCCAAAAATCTCAATCTACTCCATCCAAATGCAATTGATCCTAATCCATGCAATCCAATTTATAATCTAGCATATCATCCAAAATCAATTCATCATTTTGATCCAAACTAGTTGAAGTCTACTGATCCATTAATCCAATTATCATGATAGGGATGTATCGTTCCCAATCCAAGTATTTTTTTAATCATTAAAAACATAATCCTTGGGGTATGCATTGTTCTTATTGTTAAATTGGTTATATTCATCATCAATAAATCAATCAAATCAATTGGTTTTTAACTTGACTATGAGCATTATCCTAGTTTATTTTTATTTATTGTGCATTCTTACTTATTTCTTATGTTTTTAATCATTTTTTGCATTTATCATGGTCTTTGAACTCTATTGTTGCAAGGGCAGCATGGTCTTCCATATCACGGTGTTATAAGGCATATATTTGCATTTTAACCTTTTTGATCATGTACTTGGCACACTATCACCTTGGTTCCTTATAACTTGGTGCATCACATCAAGAACAATATCAAATCTAGATTTCTTATATCATTGCAGTATGATGATCATCCATCCTCCAAGTCATATCCATATCTTTTCCATGTGTACCTTCTTCCATCCATCCTTATTTAGTCCCTCCTTTCATACTTTATCCCCTAACTCTCATATATTTTGAGGGAACACATGTGTTATTTGAACCTACCTTTCTCCTGAGGGGACATACCAACACTTCCTCATGATCCTTCCTCATCCTCATTACTAGGGCAGCATGCCACTATTCCTTATCCCTTGCCTACCCACTATGTTTTAGTCTTGTTTGAAATGATATTACTTCTCTTAGTTGTAACATCATCTCAAAGAGGGGAAAAATGTAGACACCTAAAAATTGACCATACCTTGACCAAACTTGACTTTTACCTTATTCTAGCCATTAATTATTATTTATTTATTTATTTAATTAATTTATCATTCACTTTTATCCCCGATTTTAATTAAATAAATATTTATTTAATTAATTTATTCTTCACCTTTATCCTCCACTTTAATTAAATAAATATTTTATTAGTTAATTAATTTATCCATCACCTTTATCCCAAAATGCTAGTGGTAGAAGAAATATATGAGTTACTACCAATAAGAGAAATTTGTGAAACAAAAATAAGGTGGTTGAAAGACTAAAAATTGGATCCCTGGGGTTTGAAATTAGAATTTCCAAAAATCATGAGAAACTAGGAGAGGAAGAGCTTGAGAAAAGATATTTGTAGTTATATACAAGGAGAAAATTAAACACCACAAAAGGATAAATTAAAAGAATGTGGAGAAAAATCAATAATAAAATAAGTAACATATTCCCTCCTATAAGCATAGAGAGGTGGAAGTGAATTGAACTCCTCACAACCAAACGGAAGGATAGAAAAATGATAAAATAATGCATTCACACAAGTTATAGAAGAAGAAAAGGAAGAGGATGTTGTATAAGTACCCTTGAGTGCAATGGAAGAGATAAAGGGTGAAAATAGAAGAAAATAAAGGAGTTCTACACTCTAATAAGAAACAAAATATGAGGAAGACCTCATGGACACAAAAATACGATATAGTTCATTATTTACATAAAGAATTCCCTTGTGGACAACACATATAACCCAAATAAATATGTGATTGAGGAAGAAATGCTATATTATACTATGGAAAATCCTCACTCCATGATGAATATAATCAAGGTATTTGTTGAGGAATTGGTTATAGTATGAGAGAAAAAAAAAAATGAAGTTATGCATCTAGAAGAAGAAATAAAGGAAGAAACCTTAGAACAAGTAGTGCAATATCTCTCTCCAATTAATAGAGAAAAATTGGCATAAATATAAAACATAAAGTTGAGATAAAATAAAAAGATGAAATATATGGAAAAAAATTAAGGAAAAAGATAGATTATATAATAAAATTTAGAGGCCACCCAAATGCTTGCAATGTTTTAGTAGAATAAAGATAAAAATAAAAGGTAAGAAAATAGCTAGATTATAGCATGAACCAAATAAGTGCACAAGAACTAGTTAAGGATTTGAAGGATGAAACTACACAAGAAGAGGAAATAGCGAAGGAATAGGACAAAAGGAATGGTCAAGGGTCACCATAGAGAGAATAACTATAGAAAGTGAAAGGGAAAATAGTGATGGCAGAAAATTATCTAACAAGACTAATTCTCTCATCGATGTCTTCACAATTAGATCCTAGAGAAAAATTTAAAGAGTCTTTATCCCAACAAACCTACCATAAATAATAATAGATACTTCTTCAACCTTGTATCACTAATTGTGGGTAGTAGTATGTGGGGTTCTAGAAAAATATCAAAACATAAAAAGAGAAAATATTAAATAATAACTAAAGGAAAATATTGAAAAGAAGAAATCAAATTTTTTTCATAACAAAAAACCTAGCAATAGAGATCAATAGCATTTGGGGAACCTATATTTCAAATAATATAACACAATGATGGGAAAAAGTGGTGAGAGAAGCAGTTTTGGGTGCACATGCATAGTTTGAATTCTGAAGGCGATAGTGAGGATGAAGATAAAAATGACAACAATGCGGTTCTGGATTTCATAGGAGTGGGTTCTCATTCCCCTACTGGCACAAGATCCATTGGTGGTGTTGGGTTTGTTTTTGGGGATAAGGATGTTGCTGTTGAAGTTAACGATATAGAGGATGATGGCTTGAAGTTTTCTATTAGAGTTGCTTGCTTTGAAGATGTAGAGGTGGATAGTCTAGAGGTTGTTGTCAAAGCTGTAAACATTGGGGTGGGTTTTGACCTTGGAGACTCAGTGGAGGGGATTGATGAGGGGGATTTCCATGCTACTGCGGACTTGGAACTTGCTCCTTGTGTTGGACTTGCCTCTGTTCTCTCTAAAGATGGGATTGATAACATGTAGTTTATTTATTTAGATGAAGAGGAAGAAGAGCTCGTTCTTGATATTCTATTGGAGGCTCGTAGGAAGTCTCAGAAGTGTGTGAATGCGGGGAAGAAAGAGGAGGATGGTGCTCCTTTTTTTGGGCTGCTAAAAAGATTTCTTAATCACTTGATTTTTTCCCAACAGGATTGCAATTTGCAGGGTGTTGGGCTTGGATTGGATGTGAATCTAGGTGCATCTCTAGCTTATAGATCTGAAGGTTTAAACATTATTCGAATGCACATGAAGGATCTTAGCTCTGGGGTTGGTTTAGTTGACCCCCCTTTATCCTCTGGATTCTGTGGTGGGTTGGAAGCTATTGCTTCTCCTAGGGGTTTGGATGTTGTTAAGGGACCTCTCTCTATGTGTGAGGGGGATGTTGCTACTCCTATCATTTGGGTTCCTGATGTTGTGGTGAATAAGTGTATTGCTACTGTTGGAAATTCTCTTATTGGGAGTTTCTCAATCCCTCATCCTAAAATTGACATTGTTCATAGTTGGGATTTGGTTAAATGGAAGGCTCCTAGTCTGCTATAGGTGAATACTTTCCTAAAGGTTTTTTTTTTTTTCCTTCCAAATCCTTCAACAGAGTTTGGATGTCTTACATGGAGGGCCTTGGTTCTTTGGTAATTTTGTCCTCCTACTGAAAAGTTGGACTGTGGGAGTTGTGGCTTCCAAGGATTGTTTTAGTTGAGCCCCTATTTGGTTTAGAATCCTAGCACTTCCTTTGGAGTTCTAGGACGAGGTGGTCTTTCATGGTATTGGTAAGAGTTTGTTTCCTTCTTAGGCAAGGATATGATCACAAAAGAAATGAAACATTTAGTTTATGCTAGATTTTGTGTTTTGGTTGAAATTGGAAAGCTTCTACCAAATACAATTACGATCTGTTCCAAGATGGGTGTGTGGGAGCAGAGTATTCTCTTCGATTCTTCCTCTTTGGTGTGCTCTCATTTCCTTAGAGTTGGTCATTTTTCTCTCTTGTCAGGACTTCAAACCTGCGAAAATTTTTTCTGTTGGGAAGGCTATACAGGCTCCTCTATTTTTTTTTGTCACTGAATAATCAATTTTGGTGAACCCCATGGCTAAGGAGTTGAAAGTGGAAGATCTTGGTGATGTCCTAATGGGAAGCCCTCCCAAGGATAATACTCTTCCTGTTAGTATGAATGAGTTTTTTTCATCCAAGATTATTGGATTGACCCATCTAGATCAAGCTCCCCTTATAAGCTCTTTTTTTGGACATAATTTCAAACCTCCATGATTGGTGTGGACCCCCTTTGGTGGCCTGGATTTGGTTGACTCTATTGTTTCTCTACTTTTTGTGAGGGTTTCGGGTGCCCTTCAAAACTTGTTTCTATTGTTTGGTTCCTTTCTTGGTTTGTTGTCTTGGCTCCTTTTTGGCCCTACGAGATTTCTATGTAAAGGGTAGACCACCCTATAAATGTTTCTTATATTATCAAAAACATTTAGGGAACTTGTAATAATGTCAAAATATTGTATCAATTTTTCTTAGGTTGGCCCACATCTCTAAAATCACTTAAAATTCAATTAAAAATATTGAAAATAAAATAATGTAGGCATCAACCACATATGGTGCAATGAAGGATCTAGATGGTAGTGTCAAAATACAATATAAAACCTACACAATCAATACCAAGAGGTGCTAGATTACATATACAGTTTGAGGACCAAGTGAAATTTTAAAGTTGTGTTGTACACTTCAGGCAACTTGTTAGCATAGATGAATTTAAGAATTTCCAACTTAAGTAATTTTTCAATTGAAAGTGTCCTCTAAATACATATGTAGCATCACTTTTGGGCCAATTTATCTTAAAAATTAAATTATTTAATAAACTTGATATTCCCACAAATCCTAGTCATGTAAATATTTTTTAAAAAATATAAAGATTCTCTTTGGTTGATATACAAGTGTAATTTTTGAAGACTATAATTTTTAAAATAAAATATAAAATTGATTATCTTGTCAAAAAGAAATACTAGATTTTATCAAAAAAATTGCAAGTACTAGAGAAAATATTTCATGTCAAGATGATAATTTTTTTCTATTTTGGATAAATATTTAAGATAAAGTGTGATTTCCCATCGAAATAGTTACATTTTTAGAGCATGAAAGTTTTAATAATTATTTAAAAAAATTATTTGAATGAGGAAAAAAATCAATCAATATCTTAAGTTAAAAATATTTAAAAAATAGAAAAGATACTAAATAAAGAGTGACATCTTGCTTAAACTCATTTTTTAGCATTTTATTAGTAACATAATGTTAATATACTAAATAATATTTTAATTTTTCTAACAAAATATAAACATAAAATATACTAAAAAATATACATTTTATTATTTTGAATAATTTTAAAAATAAAAATATATATGTCAATTTCTAGCAATTCAAGTTAAAATTCATATTAGTGTTGGTTATTTCATTTATAAAAGTGTGATGTAACTTTGAAATTTTACCTAGAATAAATACAAATATTAATGTATGTGGTAAATCTATGACTAAAACACTTAATAGGTCTATTGATGGATGTTAAACAACCTCTATACTACTTTGAGAAAAAAACTACCATAATTGGGAAATCTACATTAGTTGAGAATAACAAACATATATATATTTATTTATTTTGTAGCAAGTCATTTTCTAGTGGAACAATACTTATCCACATTTTAGAGGCATCTACAAGAATATTTTATTTTAAGAAGAAAATT
This sequence comes from Sequoia sempervirens, assembly GCA_007258455.2. Taxonomy (NCBI): domain Eukaryota; kingdom Viridiplantae; phylum Streptophyta; class Pinopsida; order Cupressales; family Cupressaceae; genus Sequoia; species Sequoia sempervirens. Next base: position 7,188 of record VDFB02365221.1, read on the forward strand.
TTGTAACATTTTGATCACTATGAGACCATTTTAATTTTTTTTTGATAAATGGACTAATAGGATAGAGCCAACATGTCTTAAGGACAAGACATGAGTTTAATAAGGGTTTAGTGCTAGTAAGATACAATTACACCAATCCCTTTAAGTTGAAAACCTCGAAGGGAAAGCATAATGGAGGTCAATGGTGAAACCACAAAAGGGAACCAAAGGCTATTAACAAAAAGGAACACACCCCAAATAATTTTTAGATGATCAAATTCAATATAAATTAAATGTAACATACACAATTAACCAAGAACAAAGATAAATTGACAAAAAGGAATCAAGACACATCCCTAAATGTAATATGTATATGTATTTCCGGTAAAAAATAATAGGGGAATGTAAAAATAAAAAATTTAAAATAAAAAAAGATAGATAAAAGAAATAGGGGTATGTGCAGGATCATCATTGAAAAAACAGGCCCTTAAGTGGCGAAAAATTCAAAAAAATCAGAGTTAGGCAACTTGATGTAAAAATTTGAATAAGTTATCTATATTATTTCAAACATATGTAAGAACAGAATCTATAGAAAATTGAATGTAGTTTCTAAACTACTAAGTTTATTTAAAAAAAAAATCTATTTGGTGAAAATTTGAACTTTCACTGCAGTAGTACTTAAATTTTAGGAAAAAAATAAGAAGTGTGTCTTTCTAACCACCCTAACCATAATAAAATGGTAATATTTTTTTATAAGATTTTAGATATAAGTAGAGGACTCATGTACCAATGTGATGCATATTATTTTGTAATTTTTTTCCATGTAAATAATTAATTATGAATTTTAATTACAACTTTTAAAAAAAAAACTCATATGTCTGACCGCCTTAACTTGGTCAAAACTTCATGAAATTCATTTTTTTCTTTTAATCTTAGAGTATGCGAAGCATAGAATGTGACACATGTTTTGGATTCAAAAATGTGATACCATTTGAAGGCTATAAATGTTTTTCAATCAACCTATCAATCAAGACTTTAGTCATAATTCAAATATAAAATGAATAATAATTATTTATTAAAGTCAAAGTAAAGCATAATTTATATTGGTGGAAAGCTAAGAATCTCCTTTAAAAACCCTTTTCATTTCATCAATTTTGGGTAAGAAAAAAGTCATCAGCGACATACCCTACACATACCCATCATATCGCCACTTTTTGGCCCATCATGATTTTGCACATACCCATAGGAGATAAGATAAAAATAGATACATTAGAGATATGATAATGAAATAGAAAGTGTAATGAGAGAGTATAGTAGACATATGAGAAGCATATGAATATAATTATATGAAAGATAAATATGTATTGATGTATTGATACTTTTATACCACAAGATGTTATAATGAGTATATTATGGTTTTTACTATAATATGTGTGATTGGAATGAAATAATGTATATATACATTAATTTATTTATTTTTATTATATTACATTATTTTGTAATCCAGTACACTAGTTCTAATCCTTCTCTTATCCTTGTACACTAGGGTATAAATTATAACTTTGAAGAGCACAAGATTAAATATTTGGTTCACACTTCTTTTACTAACAACAATATAGAACCTTTTAAAGGAAATACATTTTGAACAAGATCTAAAGATGAAGATGGGAAGATAATAGCTTTGATGAAGCTATCATTGAAGAGGGTGCATATGTCCTCAACAGTGCCCCTAAAATATATAGGGAGACTCACAAAAAAATTGAAAAGGTTAGTCAAGTAATCATCCCAAGGAGAAATATTTGGAAGATTTTGAATGTAAATTGCAACATTGAATCAGTAGAATAAATGGATGAAGTAGCACTAAACTTGAGAGAAGCAGGAGATGATGATGGAGATAAGGCTTCAATGCATGCCACTTGACTACATTAGTTAGCCCAAGATGATGTATCCACATAAAATTTCTATGTATGAATTTGAGAAAGGATCATATTCCAATCATAGGTTACACAAGCTTTAGTCAATATATTATCAAAGATCTAAATAATAGAATAAAGAGAGAATATTAAAAAGAGATAACTCAAAAGAAAAAATACAAGAAAGTATAGAAAATTCTCACAATACTCTTTTTTATTAACAAAGAAGAGAGGTGGGTGTTGTATATATAGCAAAAATAGGGGCATATACATCCAAAAAGTGAAAAATTCAACTACCCAAAATAGATGGAAGTTTTACTTTCTTGGTAAATTCTAAATTTCATGGTTACATCTACTTAGATGAAGAAAAATAAATGGTTATGAGAGGTGGCATATAAACACAAAAGAGGGTGTGAGACTCAACTAATCAAAGGTGGGTGAGAGAGACACCCATGTGTTCTCATAATAACCATGTATAAATAACCTAAGCAAGGTTAATAATATGTTTAGGAAAAAATAAATATTACCTAACATAAGAAAAATAAAAAAGCTACTATAACACCCCTCTTAAACATAGCTAAGGTGGATGAAAACATGGGTCTCAACAAATGAATTTTGATGAGGTACCCATGTATAAATATATTCCCCCTCAAATGAAGAAGCCCCCAATAAGAGGAATAGCCCCAAAAAAATAGAGAGAAAGTGAAGGACCAAGAAGCCCCTCTTGAAGTAGAGACCTATCGTGCCGAAATCGAGGGGCCTATTTAAGATCATACATAGACTTTTGAAGTTGGAAAATTAATGAAGGATATTGAATGAACCCTTATGGTTTCACCATGTGGATTTCCTCTTAAAGTTCAGAATGAAGAAAAACACTCTTTACATCCATTTTATGAACTTCCCAATGGTGAAATGTAGCAAAAGAAAGGATAAGTTAGATTCAGTTCATTTTTTAAACTAGCGAAATCTTAGAGTATTTAATATCAAGAACCTAAGAGAATACTTTGATGCCCAAGTGGGTCCTATGATTGTCAAATAACCCATCTCTTAATTTTTTTTATAGATCCAATTGTGTCAAACTATTTTCCTTCCCTTGGGAAGGGGTACTTAATCCCAAGTGTGTTTTCTCTCTATGGAACTTAACTCTTCCTACATAGTGGTGTCCCACTTGGGAATACCACAAGCTTCTCAAAAGGACTATGGATCAAATGATAAAGCAACAAAGAGATGTGGAGCATATTTAAACTATGAACACATTCTTCTAGTATTTGAACCTAATCACCAACCAAATCACTTGTTGACTATAATATCTGATAAGACCAATGAGACCCTAAGACTGGAAATTCTAGTGGAGAATCAAAAAAATATGAATCATGTATATGAGAGAAATTTGAATCCTCTTAATCACTCTCACTTATTGAAGTGGATGAAGAAGACTCATTATCAATATCGATATTATTAAGATCCTTTAAAGAACTATCATGATGATGTAATGTATCTAATGTGATGGTTGATGAAGAGGTGGTAGGAGAAGAATTGGAATATCTCTCAAAATAAACACTCCTCTCAATGAAAAATAATGAGTGGTTGTACGGATAAGCCTATAGCCTTTGACATCATCTAGGTACCCAAAAAAATATGTAAGATTTTACCTATGGATCCATGACATTGTTTTTTATTTGTTGTAATGTGATCCCATTCAAGAGAGAAAAACACTTGAAAGTGCTTCACCATGGGTTTCTAACCAGTCCAAGCTTGAAAAGAAGTTAACCCTATAATATCATAGTGATGAACTTGGTTTGTATGTAGAAAACACATGTAATGGTATTTTTCTAGTACTAATTTTTTAATGAAAAAGTATATCATAAAATTTTCCATCTCTTTCAAGGAAATTTTCTTACATTTTGTGACACCATTTCACTGAGGAATATATAGAACTATGTGCCATAAGTTAATGCCTTCTAATTTGTTTTTTCAAATTGATGGTTAACATATTAATTCCTATGATCTATATGTAGAATATTTATGTCCTTATCTAATTGTTTCTATACAAATACTTTCAAGTCCTAAAAAGATTCAAAGAATTCAAACATTTGTTTGATAAAGTAAACCCAAGTGTATATAGAAAGATCATCAATAAATGCCAAGAAATATTGATCCCTAATGAAAGGAGGTGGAAATTTTCCTACCAAGACATATTGTACTAAATCTAGTATCTATATGGCCCTTAATGCTTTAACTTTTCCATATTTCTCTTTAGGATGCTTACCAATAATGTACCCCTAGAAAAATCCATCTAAAAATTAAATAGAAGGAAACATTGAAACCATGTCCCATTGATTAAGCTATTGCAAGTAGTGGTAGTTTAAGTGACTAAACCATTGATGCCAAAAATAAATCACCTCATTTGAGTGAGTGATTAATATTTTCAAAGAAAATTTAGGAAAAAAATAAGAAAACTAATAAATTCTAGACTGGTGATCTAGTTTTCCTATGGAAACTATGGATCTACTGTGCATTTTGTTGATTATGACTGAGTCTAATGTGAATTAAATTCACTTTCTAGAGCCAATGTGAGTGATATAATAAATATATAAGAGTTTAGTTGATAAATATGAAACACAAAGAATATCCTAACATGTTCTTTTTCTCATATTAATATGCCATCTCCCATGCACTACTATAGGAGTGTCATCACCCATTGGTATGGTAGACATAGAACATAGCTTGAAGGAGGTGAAACCACCATGTGATGAAGGCATGTAGTGTGAAGCACTTGAGTCAATAATTAAGTATCAGATTATGAAGTAACTACAACTAGGGACTTTCCTAACTTCCTTTCCCCTTTCTTTTCTCTAAGTCCTTAAAAGACCTTTCTTGTGAACCTTATTTGACTTAGTTAGGAACCTTGATATTATTATTTTTAAGAAGACGTGTTAAGTGATCAATATATTTATTTAATTATGTCTTTATCATGTCCAAGAATTTTATAGTAGAAAAATTTAACCTTCTCCTTATTAGATTGTTCACCTTTTGATGAAGAGGTATGATTTGTTGTATTTGAGGTAGTAGGTTTCTAAATTTTCTTCCTATATCCCTAGTTATTTTTTCTTATCTTGTTTGATTGTAATTTTTGTTCTTTTTTGAATTGATTTATAGCCAAGCAATGTGACTTTTAGGGTTTAATTGTAACCATTTTAATTAATTTATATTTATCCCTAGTGAGTTCTAAAATAAATTCATCTCGAGAAAGCATTTTGTCGGTGGAACCTACAACAAAAATGTAGAAATAAATATAGAATAGTTATGTACAAGGTTAGAAAGAATACATAAGATCATTCTTCTATATTCCTTCTTAATTCCGCACTATTTTAATTTTATGAAGAAGTCTTATATAGTGTCAAAATTTATTGAACTTAGTGCAATGAGTTTGTTATCCAATTGATGACCCCTCAACTCATCTTGCTTACCAAAGAGATTTTCCAATGTGGTACATAACTCATTTGGAGTTTTAAAATATTCAATATGAAAGAGTTAGGAGACAAATACATTCAAAAATTACCAAATGGTTCATCACATTTATTTGAAATTTTTGACTTGTTTGCACCACTATTTCTTAACTCTCAAGTCCTATTGTAACCCTATGTAACCCTTTCATTTTTAGATAGATTATCACTTTTTATTTACATTAAAAATAGTTATATATTGTTAGGATAAGAACTACTAATTGAGCCTTTAGTATATTGTTAGGTGTAGAAAAAATAAGTGCAAAAAATGAGATACATGGGATACCCCTTTTCACTAGTTTCTAAAATGAATCCCCTAGGAATTACAATGTTGGAAATTTATAGTTAGTGTAATTTATAGTGTAGAAAAAATATTTTTAAACTATCGTATAGTATAAAATAGAAAAAAAACTAAAACTACAAATCAAGTACAATATGCTTGATTAATTTGAGAGAATCATTGTATAATACATAGGAAAATAGGAGATTTGAAAAAATGGGATCGAAAAAAAATCCATTTGCATAAGTTATGACTCCCTTAATATTTTAAAATAAGAACTGTGCAACAAAATTTGGAAGAAACATCAATGTTTGAAGCACTAAAGAGTCCAAACAAGAAATCAATCTTTCCACAATGTAGAGCATGCAACTCTACCCCAAATAAAAAATAATTACATAATAAAGGATTTTGTATGGCTAAAAATGGGCCTCCCAAAATTGGCCTAAAAAACTAAAAAAAATAATATAGAGATGGGTATAATTTGGGAGGTTGATTATTGATGCCAATATAGAATATTCTAAAATTCCATCAAAATATTCTCCATAGATGGAATATTCCAATACTATCATTGACTTGGCGAATACTTTCCTTCTTATTGCCAAACTACCAATAGGAACTCAAAAACCACTAAACATTTCCATGAAACTACCTTTAAAAAAATTCAATTTTTGGAGAAATATTTATAGAATATTCTTTCAAAAATGGAGTAGGTGAGACCACTAGTGGTGATGATCAGATGATCGGAGGATGGTCCTCCTAATCTCCAATTATGGTGAAACAAAAACCAATATCAACTTTCTTGAGCCTTTTAGATGCTATGCAACAACTAAAAATTTCTACAAGATTACCAAAAAGATGTAATCACTCAAATTTCATGAGAAAAATATATGAAAACTAGAGTATTTCGTATGTTTAATTTTATTCTAAACTATTATGATTCTCTATATAATCTAAGGATGCAAAAGAAGAGCATACCGAGTTTATTGGAAAAAAATATTAGTACTAGATTAGTCTTAAATTTTTGAAAAAAAGGACTAAAAAATGAACTATACTAGACACCTTGACTCTAATACCATGTGATATTCTATGAGAAATGATAATTTGATCTAGGATCTAGTTTTGGTCATAAATCATTTTCACTTCAATCAATAGATGATCAAATATCAAAATAGCAGAATGGGGAGAGAATCCCGAAAAGAGAGAATTTAAGAGATAAAATACAAGACAGTATAGACAATGCTCACATTACTCTTTCTGAATAATAGAGAAAATAGGCGATTGCTATATATATAGTATAAATAGGAACATATACATCCAAGAGGTGTAGTAACTCCAATTATCCAAAATTATTTGGAGTTTTACCTACTTGGAAGATGTAAAATCACATGGTTGTAGTTACTTAGATGAAGAAAAAAATATGGTTATAAGAGGTGGTATATAAATCCGAAAGAGGGTGTGAGACTCAACTACCCAAAAGTGGGTCGAAGTGACACATGTAGCTGATGAATTATTCCATGTGTTGTCATAATAACTATGTCTAAATAACCTATGGAAGATTGATAATATGTGTAGGAAAAAGTATCCCCTAACATAAGGGGGAAAAAAACTTCACTAACAATTAATTGTATCTACCAATGCTAGAATATAAGAGTTCTTAGCCTCAATATCTTGACTTGTACATAAAGAACATGAAACCTTTACTTTTTTCTTTAATATTTGTATAATTTGAAGACTTAATAAGAGTCTTTATAGGAGGAGAAGAAACATCAAGATAAATATATATGTCATCAAAATGCTTAAGTACTTCTAATTACAAAGAAGATTAATTATATCATGTGGTTAAAAAAATTGAGATATAAGATAATTCAAAATAGTAGCCTTAGGGAATTTGGATTCATTGGTGTCTCCAAATATTTACCATATTCTAATCCAAAGGTCACAAGGGCACTGGATGTGAGTGGTGACCATTATGGTGTCAATATTGATATTAGTTAGAATAAATCCTAACACATGATCAATATTATTATACCATATAATATCAATGTGAAGTAACTGTTGGAAGCAAGTCCATATAGGTAAGGAAAGAGATTAAACCATCTAAAATGGTTCAAAATTTCATTTCTCTAAGATTTAAAACTTTCCATTTTTTCAAGTTGGTAATAGCTCTAAGATACATTTTGACAATCATGAATATTTCCTCAAATTAATCATATAATAAAACTCAACTAATAAAGCCAAATGAAACCACAAGATCACACTCCTAAAATAAACTAATCAAGAGATCCCACTAGAAAAATATGATAATGAAACCTATTGAAACTTTGTGCTCCCTTGTATCTACCCATTAATTACATCCGATCTAAGATATTATTGTGGGTTTATACATGTCAAAATGTGCTTATGATATTAGTGGTTTTCCCTTTCCTTGTCCTTAGTCAGTTTCCAAAATTAAAGAATTGTAAAATTGGCTAAGTGTGAAGGTTGTCTGAGTATTCCTTCTCACACAAGACGCCCAAATGGGTGTTCCTAGTTCAAATTTCTAAGGGAAGCTAGGGTAGTAAATGACCAAGTTATTGAAAGTCAAAGCTTTGAATGGTTCCAGAAACCTGTGATGGTTCTTGGTTCCCTCTCTACCTCTAATAGACAATAGAAATAAAAATAAACTGGTCACTAGGGTTTTCATTGGTTCTATGAACACTCAAAATTTTTGATGGTTCCTAGTACACCCTTCCAATTCCCAAGTGTCAAGTAAAATTGTAGAATATAAGGCTAAGGTAGAGAAAGAAAAGTGTTAAGGTAGAAAAAATAAAGTTGTTGAGGCTTTCAATGGTTCATAGAACCATGGGAACCATTGATGGTTCCTAGTTATAGTGAACCCTTGACAAGGAAGAATCATAAATTCTTTGTAGGTTCTTTAAGCTCCTAGAACCATGGGAACATTCAATGAGGTTCCTAGTTCCAAGTGAACCTATAACCTATGATAAAATGGAAAAGAAACAAAACTTGCAAGATTTTAGAAGAAGAAAAAATAAAATACATAGGAAGCATCAGAGCTTCCCATGGTTCTTGGAACCATGGGAACCTAAGACAAGGTTCTTGGTCCTTGGTTTAGATCTAAGCCCTAACATAGAAGCATCTAAGGAAAAGAGGCTACATTGAATGCACAAGAAAACTGAGAGGGGGAGTAAATTAGTTGTATGTTAAAACATCAAAACCCTCATTAACATTCAGACTACATTAATCCATAAACCCTTAGAAACCATTAACCAAGGTTATCATGCATTAAAAAAATATAAACATGAGAAACAATAATGCAAAAACATTGATACATATGAGAACACTAGATTTTCATGGAAAACCCAAGAAGGAAAAAAACTTGATGAGGGCTACACCACCTGAAACCCACACAAATCACCACAATAGATACTAGCACAAAAGATACAAGATAGAAAAATAACTCACTTTCAATTATTTTCCAAAAAATGAAATTACATATTCAAAACTTACATGCTATAGCCTCATGGGCTTGATTCATTACAAAAAAATCAACTTTGAAAACAAAATATATTATTCAAAGCCACAATTTGCACTAATGGAGCTGCCTTCTACAACCCTACCTAACCATTTTTATTTTACCCCAATAAGCACCCTAGAATGTTCTAGAAATTTCAACTTTCCCTTTTGTTTTGGCACCAAAAGTCTCGTCGTTTGATTTCTGGCCTAGGAAGAAATTTTAATGAAATTCACTTTTTAGAGGGCAACTTTGTCGGGCCATAACCTTTGATCCAGGTGTCCGATTTTCTATTACTGCAAATCATTGGAAAGATCTCAAAGAGATCTACAATGAGGGAACCCACCGTAGGCTAGTTCATCAACTTTTTGAGTTGTTTTGGGGCCTCTAAAGCCTTCATATCTGAATTTGAAGCTGCATTGGAGAAATTTCTTGGGATGAAAACATTAATATCTCCCAAACTGTGCAAGGTATTGAGATGATTCTTTCATGGAAGGAAATGTTTTCCAATTCTCCTCCTTGGGGTAAAAATAGTAAGTGACTATTTTTTTCTATTTTTGACTCCTGGCTGCTTTAGATCCCTTAAGTTCCATCATGGAACTCAAAACAACTAAAGAAAATAAGGAAAAATAATATTTTTGGGTAATACAAGATTGCCCTACACCGCTAGATGCTCCTACATCAGACACCCAAGGTAATTTGAAAAGTGACCCTATCACTTCTTAGGATTTAGAGGGAAACCAAGATGGCTAACCTCAACCTCAAATAACCACAATGAATCTTTAACATTCCTTCCTCTCCATTTCACCAAGTACTTTGTGTATTCCCTATTTCTTATGCTCCTACCCACACAACTATCCAAAATTTCTTCTATTTCCTCCTTTTCTAAAGTAGGTGCTAGAATATTCCATTATGTTTCTATTGTTTCTTCATTAATTCCCCCTTCATGATATTCTATTAATTGTGAAATGTTAAACACATGTGAAATATGAATTTCATTAGGAAACTCTACATCATATGCATTTCCTGAATCATGCTTCTTCAGGATCTTGCATGGTCCAAACTTCTTCATCTTTAACTTGTTGTATGTACCAACTAGAAACCTCTCCTTTCACAAATGAACCATGACTTCATCTCCTACCTAGAACTCCTTATACCTCCTTTTTTAATCTTCCCAAGCCTTATATTGTGATTTCAACTTATTGATATGTTTCTTCACCTCTTCATGCAGATTCTCCAGGTGCTCAGCAAAATCTTCAGCCTCAGTACTACTCTTCTCCCCCTTATCCATCTTTCTCAGTTCAAAAGCAGTTCTTGGACTACTCCCAAACACACTATGGAATGGTGGTTTACTAGTGCTCCTATTGAAAAAATTGTTGTAAGAAAATTCAGCCTATGGTATAATCAAATCCCATCCCTTGGGCTTGTCTCCTACTAAGCATGTCAGCAAGTTACCCAAACTCCTATTAACCACCTCCATTTTTCCATCAGTTTGTGGATGGTGTGCAGAACTGAACTACAAATCTATCTTCAACTTCTTCCATAATGTACTCTAGAAATAACCAACAATTTTTTTATCTCTGTCTGAAACTATACTCTTTGGTAGACCATGGAGTCTCACCACCTCTCTAAAAAACAACTCTACAACATGAACAACATCACTAGTCTTATGACATGGAATGAAATGTCCCATCTTTGAAAATCTATCCACCAACACAAATATGGAACCATTCGCTCTTTGTGTCCTTGGAAAGCCAAGAACAAAATCCATGCTAGTATCCTCCCATGGTCTCTCAAGTATAGGTAATGGTTGATACAATCCAATATTTTGACTTGTTCCTTTCACCATCTAACATACTCTACAACTTTGTACAAAATTCTTCACATCTTGTAATTGTGGCCAATAATAATTCTCACTAACAAGAGAAATGTTCTTATCTTGATCAAAATGTCTAGCCAATCCTCCACTATGCTTCTCCTTGATTAGATTCTCTCTCACAGAACTCCTTGGAATGAAGAATTGGATTCCTCTAAACAACATCCCATCTTGGATTAAGAAATCCAACCATCTTGTCCTATCTAAAGTAACAGGTTCCAAACAATTTTTCCAAGCTTATGTAAAGTTTGGATCTTTAGGATACAAAATTTTGAGTCCATTGAACCCAATAACCTCTATATTCATCTCTATCAATAAATTTTGCAATCTACTTAAGGCATCTACAACTCGGTTTGACATTCCACTCTTGTGCTTCAAAATAAAAGTATAACTCTACAAAAAATCAACCCATTTTATGTGCCTTTGATTTAACTTTCCTTGACTATTGAGATACTCCAAAGCCTGGTGATCAATATACAAAAAAATTCTTTTGGCAACAAATAGTGTCTCCATTTCTTCAAAGCTTGAACTATAGCATAAAACTCCTAATCATAGACAAAATATTTATTCTTAGAATCATTTAACTTCTCATTAAAAGATGCAACAAGCTCACCTTCTTGACTCCAAACAACTCCTATGGTAGTGCCACTAGCATCACAATCTACTTGAAATACCTTATTGAAATCTCAAAGTGCCAAAACAGGTTGCTCTGTAAGTTTCTTCTTCAACATATCAAAAATTTTGGCTACTCTTGTAGTCCACTTAAAATCTTTTATATCCCCTCCCATTGCTTCAGTTAGAGGTGCACAAATACTACTGAAATTCTTAATAATTTTTTTTTAAGAACTTGCTAGACCATGAAATGATCTTACCTCTGTAACATTCCTTAGGGTAGGCCATTCAATGATAGATATCACCTTCTCTGGATCCATTTTAAGACCCTCTACTGAGACAAAAAATCCTAGATACACCAACTCCCTCTTCACAAGACTACATTTATTCAAATTAATCAATAAATCCTCCTCCCTTAGCTTCTAAAAAACTCTTTAGATATGCATCAAGTGCTCCTCCAATGTCTTACTAAAAATTAAAATATCATCCAAATAAACAATAACAAATTTTCCCAAAAATTCTTTCAATACCTCATTCATAAGCTACATAAATGTGCTTGGTGCATTGGTTACCCAAAAAGGAATGACTAACCACTTGTACAAGCCCTCCTTGATTTTGAAGGCTTTCTTCCATTTGTCTCCTTCTCTAATTCGAATTTGATGATATCAACTCTTCAAATATATCTTCATGAAGTACTCAGATCCACTCAAGCAATCCATACTTGGCAAGGGAAATTTATAATTGATGGTGATCTTGTTGATGGCTCTAGAATCTATACACATCTACCATTCCCCATCCTTCTTTGGTGCTAGTACCATAGGTACTACACATGGACTCAAACTCTCTTTGATCAATCCCTTCTGCAACAACTCTTGCACTTGTTTGTTCAACTCTTCACTCTTTGTTGGAGTCATACAATGATTTTCCTTACTAGGCGAATTGGCTCTAGGAATCAAGTCCATCTGATGACTAATCTTTCTTACTAGAGGCAAACCTTTGGTACATTATCAAAAAAATATCTTGAAACTCATTCAACATATCTAATACCTCTATAGGTACCTCATGAGTATCCTCTTTATCAAATCTAAGGATAAATGCAAAACACATATGCTCATGCCTCATACCTTCTATGAACTTTCTTCCATCAACCAAAAAAATTCTTGCATTATTGCATACCTTTTCCTCTGCCTCTTTCAAGGGCTTCAACTTAGGATGAAATCCATCCTTTGTCAAAGAATAGGTGTTGGCATGTCCATCATATATTGCTCACCAATCAAACTACCGCAGTCTACCTAACAACATATGACAAACATCCATAGGCATAATCACACAATACCTCATCATGGTAATTTCCAATCTTGAACTTTACTGGACATTGTTCATTTACCAAAGCTTTATGCTCCTTCTACAACCAAGCAATCTGGTATGGATTCAGATGCCTTCTTCTCTCCAATCGCAACTTACTATCTCTTCTAAAACAAGGTTATTAGTACTACCTCCATCAATAATAAAATTGCAAAATTTACCTTCACACTTACATCTGGTGTGAAACAAATTGTTCCTTTGATTTCATTCCTTCTCCTCATTCAACAAGGCTCTTCTAGTAACAAGAACCTCTCCTATTTTTGCATCCTTGAAATGTGAAAACTCAGCATCTCCATCTAGATGTGCAGCTCATACATTACCCTCAGGTCTTCTATTTGTCCTTCCTTGATGTTGAGGACACTCATGAGCTTTGTCCTTCTTTGTACTAGAAACAGGTCTGAATTCGCCTCAAAATTCCTTTTCTGAATCAAGATCTTGTGAAATTACTCTATGTATTCTTTCACCATCCTTGTTCCTTTCCTCAAGCTTTACATCTTCTTGAGCAACTCTAATTCATAATTGACTAGAATAAATTATTTCTTCAATTTTGACACCATTTTGTCCCATCTAGAAATTTTATCTTTCCTTTTTCTTCCTCTTTCTAATTGGACCTCTTTCCACCATATACTAGCATGACCTTTCAATTTTTTCTTTGCAAACCTCACTCTATGAGGATCTTCAATCTCCTCAAGTTCTAAAGATTCCTACATATAATTGATCCAATCAATCAATTCTTCAGGATTCAGACTTCCACTAAAAGTTGAAACCTCCATTTTAGGTCTCTTCCCAATGCTTGAGATCACTCATAACAATATTCTTTTTCCAGGATCCATTGGATCCTGCTCTTCCTCTTTCATTTCATCTTCATTGTCATCTCTTCCTCATTGCACATCTCTTATTTGAAGCTCTTCCTGTAAGGTTTCTAATTTCCTTCTAAGGGCTCTGATTTCATCTCTAGGTGGATTTCTTCCTCCACCACCTCTACCTCTACCTCTACCATGCTGGGAAAATCTTGGAGGTGTTTTGAACTCAACCCACACTCATAGGTTTTGTTGCAACTGCCTCACATTTGACACTTTGTTATAGGCTCAGGAACTTCTATTCTAATACCACTTGATGAGGGTCACACTACTTGAAACCCACACAAATCACCAAAATAGATACCAACACAGAAGATGCAGGACAAAAAAAAATTGGTTTCAATTATTTTCTAGAAAATGAAATTACAAATTCAAAACTTACATGCTACAGCCTCATGGGCTTGATTCATTACAACAAAATCAACTTTGAAAAAAAAATATATTATTTGAAGCCACAATATGCACTAATGGAGCCACCTTCTGCAACCCCACCTAACCCTTTTTATTTTACCCCAGTAACTATCACAACCCTCCTCTTTTAGTTAACTATGTTGCTAATATAATTATCTATATGAATGAAATGCTTGTTTTAATAGGATATTAACTCATGGATCCTCTTACTCCAATGTTTATTTCACATCTTATTTAACTTTATAAGCATATGCATACTCACAAATTAATGCTCATAAATTGAAAAGACTTACCACTTCCCTTAAATCTCTGCCAATAGATTGAGTTGTTGAATATTAATTGGGAACCTAACAAAATAGCCAAGTCATTCACTAAATGTGTCATGTATGAGGAAGACTACAATAGGTGCATACTTGACATCCAAGTTATAATACACCAACCATAAGTCATCCAATTCCAATTCCAATAACCTCATCTAATCCATATTATTCACATGGACTATGATCCAACTGCCATAATAAATTTCAAAGCTAACTCCTACTACAATTTTCCATGAATTTAATACAATTTTATCTTTAAATCTAAGGGATGAAACTATGTTGAGGCAATGCTCTAGTTCTACATTCTAGTTTTTTATCTTCTGCATCATCTAGGGTTGGATATAGTTTCATTCTCAACAATGAACTATAGAGAATTCAATCATAGAGCCCTATAAGGTTTTAGTGTGAGGTTTTGTTCATGAATGTAAGAAGCATGGAGCATGTCAAAGTTGAGGAATAACAATTGAAGTAACATAGGGGACTCATACACTACCCCCGCCTCTTGGAAAAAAAGACATCATCAGGTAGGTAACTTACCCATCCACTTGATTTGCAACATATTCAATCTCCTGTTGTCTCCTTGTCACAAATATATATACATATAGATAGAGAAAAGTTAGACTATGTAGTTAATTGTGAATGGTAAGCCTTTGTAAAGCTGTGTAGAACATATCAGAGGAAAAATATGCAGATTTTATTTGGCCTTTGTATGGTTTTGCAAAAGGAACACTACAAATATGTAGTCTTGATTTAGTTAGCAAATCTATAATTTTGGTTTAGAAAACAATTGTAGGCAAACACATGATCATGAAATATCATTTGGTACAAAATTTTGGAGAGTTAGAATCTCTAATTTGTTAGCTATGATATACTAATAAGTATATAGTACCAACAATACAAATACAATATTATAATCAAGATGTTGCCATTCACTAAAATTAATCTTATTTAGAAGATTTTAATTGTTGTGATACCATTTTGTGAACAAAGAATATTGACTGTACACTTAATCTTCTTATTTGTTTAAAATCACAATTTCAATGTTAAAGGATTAGCCTTGGTTGGATTGCCAATTAAATTATTTGTCAAAAGATCATGCACCTTGATCCACCTTATAATGAGAATCTTGTTTAGGCATCCAATTTTATTCCTGTTAATTAAGAACGTCTATAGCTCCATTCACTAGTTCATACATTTCCATGCTTGTTTAGATGCCTTTGTCATATTCTAAATGTCAATAGAGAATATCTTCATTACTAATCATCTATGTGCGATGAACATTGTGTGATGAACATTGTCCCTCTTCTATAAGTAGAATTTGGGCATTTTGTGCAAATGGTTAATTAGAAGATCCACGAAAAATTGTAATAGACTTTGTTCTTAATAAATAGATAACATTCCTAGCTTGTTTCAAATATATATATTTTGTCAACTATACATACTTTCCTTTTTGATAATTTGGTGTAAGACATGATTTTATCATTTTAATTGTCTCTATTGCCTCAATTATTTTCTTTAGGACATATATATATATAGATATGTAAAATATACCGATTGATCTCGTGCACTTGATCCTGATTTACTAACACCAGTTCATCCTAAATCATCTTCTTTACTAATTGTTTAATTAAATAATCTCTATTTAATTAAATTCATCACATTTCATCTCTTAATTAAATAAATCAATTTTATTTTATTAAGTCATTATCTTCTATTAATTAAATAAATCATTTTGTTTAATTATTCCTTATCTCCCTTTTTTAATTAAATAATTCATTTTATTTAATTAAGTTATAATGTCATCTCCTTTAAATTAAATAAATTAATATTTATTTGATTTAAATCTAACACCATCCCCTTTGATTAAATAAATCAAACTTTATTTTTAATTAAATCAATATTCATTATTCCTCTCATCTTGATTTATTTAAATCCAAAAATCTAAGTCAAAATGTCAAATCAGCTAATTATCATCTAAGTTAATCAAATCCTGACTAATCCTAACACTAATCCCTCAAATCCTCTAGAATTTGCAACTTGTGCAAGTAAATCAATTTATTGATTTATTAAATTTTCCATTTTCATTCAAAAAGGCATCAGAGGTGGAATATTCCTCAAATTTGAAAATCTCCCTCCAAAGGACTTGTCTATCCAACAAGGCATTAAAGGCCTCTTATATGTCTTTTTTCTCTAGCCAAGTGGCATTAACTCTCTTTTCATCTCCCTCCACAAGCTAACTTTCAAATTTCAAATATCCACCTAATAGCATTTATTTGCACATTCACCAAAATGTGCTCCACCTCTATCCACTCACATATTGACAAGTGGCATTGTGCTATTGGTTGATCTTTTATCCCACATTCATCCTTTTGGCTCATTCCTCCATCCTGCTCTCCTATAAATGGAGAGCTCTTTTACTAATTTTGGATCCACAATATGAGGCATTTTAATCCATCTTAATGTTTTGAGCAATTTCATCCATTCTCATCCAAGTTTCATAGTTTTCATCAATTTCATGGCTAGGTTATGGAAAATTTTACCAAGGAGCATCATTGATCATCACAAAGCTTGCAAGAAATTGGGAAAGGGCTATCTTCCACATCAAAATAGCACCAATTCCCTCATGGGATTAAGAGTTTGAGCATTTGAATAGGATTTAGATTGTTTTATTTGTGTTCTTCATGTTATTTCTTGTTCTTTATGTTTCAAATTAATCATATGGGGAATTGCATTTTAGATGTGTATAATTGACTAATATTGTGTTTTCTATTCATGTTTATGTAGGTCTAAGATCACCATTCACAATATATGTATGTATGTATGTATTTGGATATAATTTATTTTTTAAATTCCATTTTATAAATGAAGGCAAAGGTCTACTAAGTATAATCTAAATATTTTGGGTTAAGTGGTATTTAATGCCTATGTGTTGTATGACAAGGCCATGTAAATTAGGTTACTCAAATATGTTAGATGAATGAATGGACTATCTTACTTTTCTGATTTATATTTTATTTGGTGCATATTAAAGGGAATTGATCTAAGATATTAATAACCACCCTTAACTTTTATTTCATAATAATTGTATGTTGATTTGGTATATATATATATATATTTCCTTATACGATCTAATCCATTTAGGAAGTCTCGCCAAAACACTTTGGCATATGTAAATGCTTTCTAGTATGGTAAGAACTTTGCAATATAATCAATTGAAAGATATCACTAGCCCAAAACCATGTAATAATAGTATTGATAAAATTCTCTTGATATATTGAAGCATTCAGGTTCTCTTTTATTCTAGTTTGGTCTAGGCTCTTCAAATTTAAATATAGAGAAAATAAAACCCCTTCTTACCCAAAGCTAATCTTCTATAAGAAATAGAAAACTTAAGAACTCCATCGGATAACCCTAGTTAGTGTTGAATAGTTACTTTATTACATTTTGTAATATAGTCATTGAAATTTTCATATCCTAGTGTTGCATAAACTATCTAGACGATAAAATTATGAGTTGAATAATAGGACTCTAAGCCTTGCAATAATTCTTGAAGATATTTAACTCTAGGTAAAAGTGATTTATTGTGTACATTTGATAAGGGACATAAGGAACAATATATGTTATGAAATTTCTCAAAATAATAAGTACTCACTTAATTACGTTGCATGGGGATTTCTTTTATGAAATAAATGGTTAAATAATTCTTCTTATGCCGATGAAATTTAAATTACTAAGATTAGAACTTACTATAAATTATTGACCAATGCTTGTCGATTTATTTAATCATCATGGGTTTTTTTTTAATTTCCTAATTAATGTTGTTAAAATTACCATGCATTATGCGTTTTATTTTATTTACAAAGATTTAAGTATGCTAGATATGGCTTGAAAAACTAACCAAAGAAGGAAAAAAAAACCAGCAACGTTTAGTATTAACAATTCCTCTAGCTCATGTTTATAGGTAATTTCGTCACACTTGAGCTACTGCATCTATGGCATCATCCCTATAAATCACCGGGGAGCAATAAGGAAATTTGGTTAATTATATCCAAAGGGAGGGAAATCCCCTTTGGAACCTAACAACATAATAATGAAAATGAATCAAATCCGAGCTAGTAGCAACCTAGAAAACCCAAAGTATGAATTTCCTATGGTACAACATATTCGGATTTGAATTAACTTTATCAATGCATGTTAATTATGAAATTATCAAATGGGACAAGGGTGACGAATATTAATAGGAAATAGGTTAAATGAATGTTATTAGATAAACAATCAATGGTCAAGACGATCATTTACTATCCATGCTTCCTTTCATGGGTAGCAACTATAGAGGAATTATTTGGGGAAATAAAAAACCCTAGAAAGGGTTGCACACCTACTTTATAACAATTCACATAAACATAGTCTAGAAAATAGAACTACATATTTTACACCTTGATCTTGTTTGGAAGCAGGGTATGTAGGTAGTCTGGGAAATGAAGGATGCTCCCAGTACTTAGAGAGATCACATACACCTTTATTAGAGATAATCAACTAAAATATATACAACTATACTCAAAGGAATCCTATGTGGATTGCTTGATTCCCTGTGGCCCTTAGGCCAAATTTTGAGGTAGGTTTCATGCGTAGAGATATAACTTAAGTACCCCTGAGGATGGTGACCTCGGTACACTTTCAGTAGGAAGTGTGGTCATCAAGGAAGCAACTCAGGATTAGAAAATCCCAATGAGTCCAAGACTCTGGCCAAAGCACATGCTTATCATATGATAGATTCCTACCTCATTAGGGTGGATTCCTATTCTGATTATATGAATAGATGTATTCCTATTCCATATGAATAGATGAGGTGAAGTCATGTTCTATATGAACAAATGATATACCTATCCTGTATGGATATAAGTTCCTGAGTATACTTGTAAATGAATACTTGAACACAAAAAAAAATAGTGGTGTTTCTAATTCCCTTCTAAGGGCTCTAATTTCATCTCTAGGCAGATCTCTTCCTCCACCACCTCAACCTCTACCTCTACCCTGTTGGGAAAGTCTTGAAGACATCTTGAACTCAACCCACATTCACAAAATTTCCTATTGCAACTGCCTCATGTTTGACACTTTGTTATAGGCTCAGGAACTCCTGCTTTGATACCACTTGATGAGGGCCACACCGCTTGAAACCCACACAAATCACCACAATAGATACCAACACAGAAGATGCAGGACATTAAAAAATCTCACTTTAAATTATTTTCTAGAAAATGAAATTACAAATTCAAAAATTACATGCTACAGCCTTAGGGGCTTGATTCATTACAACAAAATCAACTCTAAAATATATATATATATTCGAAGCCACAATATGCACTAATGGAGTCACCTTCTACAACCCCACCTAACCCTTTTTATTTTACCCCAGTAACTGCCCTAGAATGTTCTAGAATGTTCAACTTTCCCTTTTGTTTTGGTGCCAAAAGTCTCGCCATTTGATTTTTGGCCTAGGAAGAAATTTTAGTGAAATTCTCTTTTTAAAGGGAAACTTCGTGGGGCCATAACTTTTGATCTAGGTGTCTGATTTGCTACTATTGCATATCATTGGAAAGCTCTCAAAGATATCTAAAAAATGTGAACCCATAATAGGTCAGTTAGTCAACTTTTTGAGTTGTTTTGAGGCCTCTAAAGCCTTCATATTTGAATTTGAAGCTGCATTAGAGAAATTTCCCAAGACAAAAAATTTAATATCTCCCAAACCATACAAGGTATATATTGAGACAATTCTTTCATGAACAAAAATTATTTTCAATTCTACTCCTTGGGGTAAATTTTTAGGTCCATATGAGCCTGTTTAGGCTGACTTGTACTAAAAATAGTAAGTGACTATTTTTTGCTATTTTTGACTCCTGATTGTCTTACATCCCTTAAGTTTCATAATGGAATTCAAAACAACTAAAGAAATTAAGGATTTTTTTTTTTTGGTGATGAAAAATTTTCCTACACCATTGGATGCTCCTGCATCAAAACCATGGTGAGGATTAGCTCACAATATAAATCAATTGCAACACTGAATACAATAGGCTCGTTGTCAGAGGGATCACTAGCCAACAAGAAGAGGGTCTCACTTGCAAATGGGTCACTACCAAATTAGAAAGAAGAAGATAGAAGATTGTTACAATGAGAAATCCATCTTAGAGCAACAAAGAATATCTACCAGTACAACTTCTACACCATCAGTAACCTCTAGCTCACCATTATAAAAAAAATTAGGTTCTCTACACATATAGAACCTTTTGCTTACTGCATTGGAGTCATGAATTAAGCTCACACTTAAAATATCAACATCTAATCAAATTCACATCTCACCATATCCTCATGTCTACACACCATCCTTCATCAATTCATCACACATGTATACTATTCTCAACCTTGAAAACAATCTACAAGGTTGGCTATGCACTCCAAACATGCAAATTCAAATTAGGCCAGCACCAAAAAATTCCTACAGTGGAGAGGAATGAAGGTGGGCCAAATCACACCTTACCCCAAACCTAAATCCACATATACACACCATGCCATGCTTCCAAAAACATCAAATCATATTTGTAATTAGTGTAAACATCCAAGGTCGATTGAACCTGTGTTAAGACCATTAAAAATTTAAGTGCACATTTCCTTTTATCCAAAGATGACTTGCAAACCACACATAAAACTTCAACATAATATAGAATATTCCATCAACACCCTAAAATTCAAAAAAACCTTTACAACATCATACACCTAAAGAACATACTCATTATGTACAACCAATTAACCTTTCACATACTATAAAAAATTCAAATCCAACATTGCAGAGCACCAAAACTCAAGAAACTCGAACTGAAGACATATATATGATAAATATAAGCACACTTCCAGATCTAGAAGATGAGAAACAACACTATGGAGAAATGTAGAGCAAGACCATTTATCCCAAACAACATTGCAACATAGTTCATATATTGGTGAACACAACTTCTATTGAATGATCCAAAACATGAAAATTTGGTTATAACACCACTGAACACCTCTAATCAACATATTCAAACCATACAAGTAGATCTTCAACCATGAAGAAATGTAGAGAAAAAAACTGAACACTACTCTACCACATTGTTTCCTCTTTTATTCAAATTTTCTCAGAAGCACTTGGAAACCAAGCACTACAAAAACATTCTCATCACGTGCAATACTTCCTCATCACAACCAAACCAACTATACTAAAACAACTTGAACACAAACATGCTTATCAAGGAGCCACTAGAGGTTGACATTAATGATACTACTAATGACAACATAATGCAACCAATCAAACCATCTCCATAGGTTCACATCAATGCAACAACAAAGATTTGTTGACACCAATAACAACACAAACTTCCAAAAATATCCTCCTTTTCCATTGATGACAACACATGATATGAAAACCATCAACAACCACAACAACTTTGATCGACAACATATATTGCACATTAGTGCACACTACTCCCCCTTACACCAACATCAACTCTTTCTGATACTTTTTCTTTCTACTTATTACTTCATGAGGATTTTTAGTTAAATATCCCCCCCTTTAACATCAATGGAAAAGGGAAACAAATATATCTTCTTAGATTCCCCTTTGACATCAATCACACATAATTTCTCCCTCAAAGGAAACACCTATAAGGTACAACAACTATTGTTGAACTTCATTTTCTTTTACTGCACTCTATTTTTTGCACACCTTCTCTAAACACTCCCCCTTAGGAGTGCTCAACATACTGGTTCAATCATCAACTATTGCACATATCCTTTGACAAAGAAATCACATGTATGCCACAAAATGACAACAATTACTCCCCCTAACTACAACAACCAACAATGCCACTACCTACTCCCCTTGAGAGGTATCCACCAACATCAATCTAGAACAAGGAATGAATCTTGAAATCCACTGGACTGATATATATCCTTATGCATCTAATTGAAAGAAGGGGGGAAATAACCATTCTCCTAGAGATATTGAAAAGTATCCTTAAGAAGAGCCTAGTGAAGATGTCTGTAACTTGATCCTTAGCAGGCACATACTCCAACTTTACTTCATTCTCTACAACCTTTTCCCTTAGAAAGTGATACTGGATTGAAATATGCTTTGTCCTTGAATGAATTATTAGATTCTTTGAAATATTTATAGAAATTTTATTCTCACAAAATATAGAAATTGGTTCATCATATGATACTTTGATATCCTTCAAGGTTTGTTTCATCCATAATACCTGTATGCAACATGATGCTACAACAATGTATACTTCCTTTGCAGTAGATAATGTAAAGTTCTTCTTCCAACTTACCACTCAAAAATGCAAACTTCACATCCATACATGATAAACTTTTAAATCCTTATGTGATTCAAAAGCTAAAAACATCCTAATAGCTTCCATTCGTGCCACTAGAGAAAATGTCTCTTCAAAGTCTATTGCTTCTACTTGTGAGTAACCCTTATACACAAGCCTTGCCTTGTTCCTAAAAAATTCTCCATTCTCATTCAACTTATTTTGGAGCACCCACTTATTTCCAATAAAATTCTTTTTTTTTGGCTCGAGACAAGTTCCCAAGTCTAATTCTTCTCAATCTACATCAATTCTTCTTGCATATCCTTGATCCAATACTTATCTTTGCATGCCTCAATCACTAGTTTAGGTTCAACTTTGGAAAGTAAACATAATTTTACTTGTTCTTCTATCATAGCAGCCTTCCTTGTTAAAACACCTTTATTTTTTTCACCAATGATCTTATCTTCATAATTATTATTTTGCACATGCTTAGGAGTCTTAGGAATCCTTTTCAAAGCTTCTTCCTCTTCAACTTACCCTTCTTTTACCTTACCATCATCTTTTTCTTCTTCTTTGCAAGAGGAATCATTTGATTCATATCCATCTATAAACATTGAAATTTTATATAGATCTTCATCCACCTTGACACTTGTACTTTCAATAATCCTTTTTAGAATCTTATTGTAGCATCTGTAAGCCTTGATCTTTGTAGAGTATCCAAGGAAGATTCCTTCATCAGGTCTTGCATGAAACTTTCCCAAATTTTCTTCATCTCTTCTAATATACCACTTGCTTCCAAACACTCCAAAATACTTGAAAATATGATTTCTTCCATACTAAAACTCATAGGGAGTCTTTGAACTATTTATCCTTGCGTGTGCTATATTGTTAAGTATATAGACTGTAGTATGATTTGATTCTCTCTAGTAGACATCTAGTAGATTTGGTTCCTTCGTTATTGTCCTAGTTGCTTCCTAAACAACCCTATTCTTTCTTTCCACCACTCCATTCTATTGAGGAGTCCTGGGAGCTGAAAAATACCTCGTTATTCCATGACCTTCACAAAAAAATGTTAAACTCATTAGAAGTGAATTCTCCAAATCTTTCAAATCTTAGACATTTAATTTTCATATCCATTTCATTCTCAACCATAACTTGAATGCCTTATTCTTATCTAGAGCTTCAAATTTTTCTTTGAGAAAATTTACCCAAGTCATTCTAGAGTAATAATTAATCAACAACATGAAATACCTTCCACCTTAAAAACTTCTTGTTCTTGTAGGTCCACAAAGTTTTGTGTGCACCAATTCCAACATACTAGTAAATTGTTCTTTGACTTTGAAACTCTTTCTAGCTTGCTTCCTAATTTGACATTCCTTGCAGACAACATTTATAGGATTTGTAACCTTTGGAAGATCTCTCATAGCTTGAGCAAAGCTGATCCTAACTAGGCTATCAAAATTAATGTGACACATTCTTCTATGCCATATCCAACTTTCAATAATTCGATTCATAAATCACATTCCATTGGCACCCTTAAGCTGAAAAAACATTTCCATCTATCCTTCCTACAACAACTATAATTTTGAAGCCTTTCTTGATCTCACAACCACCATATTGAAATACAACATTATATACTTTGCTACACATTTTTCCTACACTTAGAAGATTATGTTGGAGCCCCTTAACATAAAGAACATCATCTGTATTATGCTTTCCATCAAAACTGATTGAACCTTTTCCACATATCTTAGCAAATGTATCATCACCAAACTTAACAAGACATCCTTCAAACTTCTCTAGTTTAACAAAGTTACTCTTATCACCTATCATGTGATTTGAGAATCCGTTGTAAAAAATACAATAGTTTTTGTCATATCTAAAATGAAAAGCAGTCACCATAGTTCCATTATGACCTGCTTCTAGAGAAACTTCCTCCATACATCTCTTAGAGTTAACAGAATTACTTCCAACATTTAGAGCCATCAACAAGAATTCATTATCCCGATCATTAGTGTAATCAAATTTATCATAAGATATATTGGCATCTTATTTAATATAATAACTTTTCAAGTAATTAATTTTCCTTTATTCTCCTTAAATATGTCATTTGAAGCTTTTATTGGACATATTGAAGCATAATGACCTATCTTTCCACAATTGAAACATTTGAAAAGTAACTTACCTCTATATTTTCTAGTGCCCTTTTTCAATTTCCTCACAAATTTCACTTCCATCTCATCAAACTCATCCATATCAGATTCCTCATCCTTCTCTTCTTTTCCAACTTTAAAATCAATCTCCTTTTTTGAATCACTTGGACCAAATTCCCTTAATTTAAAAGTAGTTAAAGCACCAAACAACTGATCTCTAGAATAATGATCTAAATTCTGAGCCTCTTAAATAGTAGAAACCTTATGACTATAAGATTTAGGAAGAGTTTCTAATACCTTCTTTACCACCTCATCTTCTTGAAGCTTTCCTCCAAGGCCTCTAATGAAATTGACAACTTCGTCCACTCTATGCATGTAGCCTGTAATATCTTCATCTTCTATCATCCTTAGGGTTTCAAACTTAGTTTTCAGATTTTTAATAGATTTGCTTGCTTAACCTTATCATCTCCTTCATATATACTTTCCAACTTTTTCTAGATCTCACTAGTAGTTTTAAGACTCATAAATTTCACAATTTCTAAATTAGAAAGACCACTCAAAAGAGTATACCTTTCTTTTCCATTGTTCTCATATGTCTTGATCTCATCATCAGTACTTAGACTATTTGCAGGAATTGTATATCCACTTTCAATAGACTTCCAAACTCCAAACCCTATATAAATAAGAAAACCTTCCATCCCAATCTTCCAGAATGCATAATTAGATCCATCAAATAGAGGAGCATCCTTCTTGTGTCCCATCTCAAATCCACCTCAAGTGGTTAAGATTTATTCCAAGGAACCTTGCTCTGATACCAATTGTTGAATGCATAAGACAACTGAGAGGGGGATGAATCAATTATATATTAAAATGTCAAAACCCTCATTAACATTCAAGTCTACATTAATTCTTAAACCCTTAGCAACCATTAAACCCTTATCATGCATTAGCAAAACATAAACATGAGAAACAATAATGAAAACACATCCATACACATGAGAACACCATATTTACTTGGAAAAGGGAAAAACCACGATGAGGATTAGCTCATAATATAAAGTAATTGAAACACCGAATATAATAGGCTCATTGTTGGAGGGATCACCACCCAAAAGAAAGAAAGGATGATTTCCAATGGCTCACTACCAGATTAGAAAGAAGAAGATAGAAGATTGTTACAATGAGAAATCCATCTCAGAGCAACAAAGAATATCAACCACTAAAAATTTTGTACCATGAGTAACCTCTAGCTCACTACTATTAGAAACTTTAGGTTCTCTGCAAATGTAGACCCTTCTTCTCACTATATTGGAGTCATAAGCATTACACTTGCACTTCATATCTTTTCATTTAATCAAATTCACATCTCATCAAATCCTCATGTCTACACACCATCCTTCATCAATTCATCACACATATATACCATCCTCAACATTGAAAGAAATCTACAAGGTTGGATATGCACCCCAAACGTGAAAATTCAAATTAGATTGGCACCAAAAAATTCTTGCAGTGGAGAGGAATGAAGGTGATCCACATCACACCTTACCTCAAACCTAAATCCACATATACATGCCATGCCATGCTTCCACAAATACAAAAGCATATATGCAATTAGAGTAAACACCCAAGGTCAACCAAACTTGTGTTAACACCATTAAACATTTAAGTACACACTTCATTTTATCCAAAGAAAACTCACAAACCACACACAAAAATTCAACACAATCTATAATATTCCATCAAC
Source organism: Sequoia sempervirens (assembly GCA_007258455.2). NCBI lineage: Eukaryota > Viridiplantae > Streptophyta > Pinopsida > Cupressales > Cupressaceae > Sequoia > Sequoia sempervirens. The sequence goes on from VDFB02365221.1 coordinate 34,066, forward strand.
ACCCTAAAATTCAACAAATCCTTTGCAACATTATACACTTGAAGAACATACTCATTTTGTACAACCAATTAACCTTCTACATACTATAACACATGAATCCAATATTACAGAGTACCAAAACTCAAGAAACTTAGACTGAAGATAGATATGATCAATATAAGCACACTCCAAGATTTACAAGACCAGAAACCACATTGTAGAGAAATGTGGAGGAAAACCATTTCTCCCAGACAACACTACAATAAAATTCACATATTGGTGAACAAAAATTCTTCTATTGAATGATACATAACATGAAACTCTAGATATAGCACCTCTAAATACTTTTGAACAAAATATCCAAACCAAACAAGAAGATCTTCAACTGTGAAGATATGTGGAGAAAAACACTAAACACCACTCTGCTACACTAAACACTCTTTACCATACAGTTTCCTCTTTTATTTAAATTTTCTCAAAAACACTTAGAAACTAAGCACCAAAAATACATTCTCATCACCTATAACACTTCCTCATCACAACCAAACCAACTGTAATACAACAACTTAAACACACACATGCTTACCAAGACACCACTAGAGGTTAACATCAATGATATTACTTATAATGACAACATAATGAAACCAATAAAAGCATCTCCATAGGTTGACATCAATGACAACTCAAACTTCCAATAGGCTAATGCCAAGTTCAAGGTTTAATGGAGGGTCCAAAGGTAAGTAACACATAGTGAAAAGTGAAATAAAATAAAGGTAATTCATTGAAGGTTCCATAGGTTATCAAAACTGATGGAACCCTTGATAGGTTCTAGTCCCCACCTAGAATTCCAATGAGGAAACCAAAGGAAAGGGTTGAAAGTAGAAAAAAAAGAGGCTAGAAGTTCATATTGTTCCTGGAATGATAGGAACCTTCAATGAGGTTCCCAGTTTTGGGTGAACCTATGAACCATGACGGAATTAGGAGGATCCCACTTAGGAAAGGGTGCCAAGGTTGAGGGCATAGGAAATAGATCCAAGTAAAAGGAGAAAATTAAAAAACATGGGAAGCAACAAAGCTTCTTATGGTTCTCAAAACCATGGGAACCTCCAACAATGTTCTTGGTTCTTGGTAGAGCTTTTATAAAAGGCAAAAGAGGTAAAAGGTCAAAGAATGATGCAAAAAAGAGAGAGACTCTCATGTTGATAGAAAAGATTAAGAAAGATATAAAGATAAAGCATCAGCTAAGGTAAGATAAGAGCATCAAAGAAGGAAACTAAAATAGGTATTAAATTAAAAATTAGGTCACAAAGAGGGAAAAAAAAGCTAAATCAAGGCCAACTATTGTGAATGTAGGATTCCAAGAGCTAATGTCTCAAACTACTCCCTCTACAATGCCTTCAATACATAATGAGCCCCAAGTTAGATTTAAATGTATTTATTGGGTGTGATTTTTTGTGGGATGATGACACCATGTTGCAAAGGAATTTTCTATTAGGTAAACACTCCTAGGAATATTAATGTATGGATTTCATGGGGATTTTTGTACTTCAAGCCACAAACTCATAAATTTAGAATTATGATAGGGGTTTAGGAGGATTTCCATGCTATTAGTAGGGATATTCATACATATATGTTATTTCTTATAGGGTCACGACTAGGGTTTCTCTTCTTGAAATGTGATCCTTCTCTCTCTCATGCCATTCTTGGATAAAAGACTTCTGGGTATTCATTGTTAATGGTTCTTCCCTTGTTTTATCTAAAAGATACATGCATTTTTCATCTTTATAATTGTAAAACTTCCTTCAAGCCTCATACTTAATAAAAGTGTTATTTTTCACCTCTTTTCACCTCTTGCATTTTGTTTAATATAGTTACCTCTATGTTTGAATGATTTTTTTATCATTTTCTATTATTCTATAATGTGTGAAATTTTTTACAGGGACTAATAGTGGATTTTATCTTTACATATTAGTTTTTTTCAAACCCTAACATCTATACATACGCCTATAAATTAATATAACAAATTTTTTGGCTTCCTTTAGAAATTTTCTTATTTCTTTGTGTTGATGAGTGGGAAGAAACACATTTAATCTAGGTGCATCACCACCCTTTCAATTTTTGTATTTATCTCTTCTCTTTTTCCTTTGTAAGTTGATAGAATAGGGCTAGTTTTAGATTTATTCAGTGCTAGGTTGGACCAATACTATTGTGTCTAGGTTAGAAAGGAGCCAACCTTCTCTAGAGGTTTGATCTCATATGCAAGGTCCCATACCTTAAGATCACTCAAATGTTACATTGGAATAATGAACAACAGGTTCAACAAGGGTGCATTTCCAAATGACAACAACACCTTATATGTAGTGTGATCACAATTTCCACTTGTAAAATCAATAAAGTGGTCTTCATCTTAGTATAATATAGTTTCAAATTAGGTTAAAATGTTGAAATTATATTTTCTTAATAAAATAAAATAAGATAAATCAAACTACATTAATAAAAAGTACACAAAAAATTATGTTCTTACAAGAAAATTGCACTAAAAAATATTACTATATGAGCTGAAATGGAGCCTTGATAGTTCATAAAATAAAAATTCTCATCATCACCTATGAGAATCTATAATTTATAAAAAAATATAAAGATCAAAATAATGAAATATTTGCACTGATAAAAATTTCTCCAAAAATTATCCCTAACAAAAAATATTTCTCAAAAAGGGAACCAATATGACCTAGAATGGAGCCTCTAAAGATCAAGTGTAAAAATTAAACTACTAATGGTGAAGGGGAGAAGTTTTTTAAAAGCGGTGATGATGTTATCATGAAATAGAGATAATATATGAAAATGTTAGGTGATTGAGTAAAATTTGAATTGAAAAAAAAAATCTTAGGGTTTTCAAATTATTATTATATTGAAGAAATTTTTGATGTATTCGAAAATTGTCATCTAGAAAACTAAAAACTACTTGTTAGTTATAGAAAAATGATAAACGAAAGAAATATTTTTTTAACAATTTAAGGACTATTTTACAACCAAATAGTTAAGAAGGTGGCACTACCTAAGGTAAAGTGTAGGTTGTAGGGATTTTATATGTAGAGCATCATCATGGAGTTGCTACTCATGGTCTAAAAACTAGGAAGTGGCAAGGTTGTGTTTCAAGCCTTCACCTTGATATATATAACTATTAACTAGTATGGGGTGCACACTAGCAACACCTATACCCTATGATAAATATGAACATGTAGTTTATGGTGCCCTAGTACCCCTAAATATCCTATGTACCAATAAACATACAATCTTAAATAAAAACCTTAAAAATTTGTAAAAAGGGTTCCTTTGTACCCTTAGATTCTACATCTGTCAAGGATAATCCATACACTATAAATCCTTCTTGAATATGTTGATATATAGATCATTCTTTGTAGCATAGTATAATCCATATGTCTAAGGGATTTGTTTTATTGATGGCTCACATCCATGTTGTCCAACTTGGATAATTTAATAGTCAATCCTTAGGTTTCTATAGTTTAGGTTTCTAGAATTTATAGATCTAATCTCTGATGTCTAATTTACATGCAATAAAAAAAAACAATTCTTTGGACTCAATTGTAAGCTTAGATATACTCTACAAATATTCCAAAATATGTATAATACAAGGCCACAAAAGGAACCTCCTAAATCTAATATTTCTATCAACTTTTTAATAATTCTCCAAGCCATGATTTGATGCAATAAAAACATACAACTATTTAAAAATACATGATCTACAACCTTAATCTCCAAAAATATTAACAAAAATCATTCCCACAAGGTATGAAACTATATAATATTTGACTATGAAATTAGCCACCCAAGATCAAGAAGCTTCAATGAAAGTGCAAAAGAGACCCAAAATGAGAGAATAATTCTATTATATAAAAGGATGATGATGATATAAGATTCTAGATTAATTTCTCATATAAGAGCTATAAGTGGGTATATAAGATATACCACCAAGAGAAATGAATGTACAACCACTATGGGATAAAGGAGATCAATTCGTATGTGTAGACAATATCTCCACCAAACTAGGAAAATGCAAATAACATGATATAAATGCAACCTACTTAAGTAGATACCAACCTAAGCAAGCTTACACTATCATAAGTACATATAATGAAACAATACAACTAACTAAATACAAAAAATAAAATAATGCATCAACAATAACCATTATTTCCTTTTGATTATTTTGGTTCATTTGAAAAGGTTTATGCTCCATTGATATCCTTGTTTCAATTACCTTACCTTAAATCTACAAAATGTGACTCCATCAATTCTTGTTTAATTCTTGTGAGAGCATCAATCCAAAAAGTGAAAACTGAGGCTTATTTTATGGTTTCTTTGAAGGCAAGTCCATACATTGTTCCTACTTGAGAAATAAGTGTTTCTAGATGTGTCAAGTCATTGTACCCTTAGTCCATAACATGGAACATGAAGAAGTAAATGAGTATTGATTAATTGTATTATTTTTGACCTACTTTTGAGGAGATTTATTAATTCCTATCCATTTTAATTTTAATAAAAAAAATTATGCTTATGATATAGACATACTCCTATAAGTTGACTCAATTAATTAATTTGTTTGATCATATATACTTTTTTTTTTTTGAGGTTATAAAATTGAAGTGTAATGATATATATATCAACCCACTTCACAAAAATATCAGCTACGGTTACAAATATATATTTTACAATCATAAACTCATAACCTAAATCCCTAATATACAAATACTTAAACCAAGACAATTAAATTTTATAAAAAATAAAAAACCTATAAAATCAATGGCCTTTTCTAAGCCCACTTTGGCCTAATGGAATCTGTAAAAATGAAACTATTCCATTAGTGTATGGAATACATTTGTAACATATTACATAAGACAAATCCATGGCCAAGATTGTTTATATAATCTTGCCACCTCTTCTACAACTTCTTAGCCGTTGATCCAATATATTCACCAACTTTTTCTCATGTAAAGAACGCCAGAGTGGTGGGCTGCACCAGCACTGGATGCATACTTTCTGGGTTGTACTAATTCCAACAACAAAATTCCATCTGCACAACTGTTATAAGCAGATATTTTAATTTTGTAGGTATGGTACGTTTCTGTGACATGTAAAAGGTATCATCATGTGTTGGAATTGCATTCCTGATGATGGCAATGAGCTTTCAATGGAAAAATATATGAGGAATCACCAACCTGGCTCATGGTCCACTAAATTGCCTGAATACATGTAGAAAAGGTGATGTCTTGACAGGTTCTCTTTAAATCATTACATTCTAAAAAATGGACGGCTTTTATACAATTGATGTGCTGCTCAACCAACAAGCACAATTTATCATCTGATCACAAAGTTGAGGTTGATGTAGAAGAATGAGAGAGAGCACAGTAACAATGGAAAGGTACGTGTTGTAGCATGGCATCTTAAAGTTGATAACATTTTGTTCTACATCAGACAAATCAACAACCAGGATTGTTTTTATGGCCTTACACTTTCTTGTCAAATGTCGATCCAACAATTTCAGCTACTTTTTAAAGATAGTAATCACACTTTAATGTGCAATAGATATTTTGATATTCATGGGTAATTAAGTGTAATTTTTAATTTAGGTTGGATTGATAGATTTGAGTGAGTCGTTTTAAAATGATTCTTATAGTTTATATATTATTAATGAGAACATAGATATTATAGGTGGAGTCTTTTTTAATTATTTCAATAGTAATATTATTCGATCATTGGTAATCAACATTGTATGTAAGCGGTCTTTTTTTTTGTTTTTGTAGTGCTACATACCTACTATCTTTCATGTAAACATAATATTAATATGTGAAGGTAGGTTATGATTTATGCCATTTTAAGTGATTGCTAGCAAATCACCTTTAGTTATCAAAAAACATAATTAGCAAAGTTAATAAAAGGGTTCTCATTAAAGTGAAAGTATATAAAATTATATGATATGTTTTGATGCCCCACAAGTATTGTCATTATGTAAACCTAGCATGAAGTCACTTCATACTTAATCATGTAGAAGAAACAAGGTGAATGAAAGAAACAATCTTTCAAGTACAAATCATTATGGAAGAAAAGCCTTTGGCTAGATGTTGGTCAAGGTTAAACATCTCTTGAAAGAAGTGAACCAAGAATCTTTGATCCTTATAAGCCATGATGGTCTAGAGAGACTTATATGAGTCTCCAATGAGGCAAAAAATCACCCTCTAATCTCAAAGTAAGAATAGCATATAAAAATAAAATAATAATTAATTTCAAGCTCCACAAAGCAAATTTAGAAAATATGATGGACCAAAGGAAGATAGTGATTGCATTCTATGTAAATAAGATGTGAACAAACTTTAAAGTATGCTAAAGGGACCTTCAAACAACATCACAATTGGAGGTCAATGCAGCTTGGAGATTAATGATCCCATATTCAATGTGAAGATATGTATTGTATTATTGTGAAATTTTCAAGGAAAGGGGTTTCCAAGGCTCTAGCCATTTGGAATGTAGGTAGGTTATATATATATATATATATATATATATATATATATATATTATGTCTGTGACCTTATAACCCTAAGAATGTTACGGTGTGTATAAAAAGTGAAATAATTTTTTTTTAAGTAATAATATTAAGTTAATTAGTTGCATACATTCTCTAAGTTACGCGATGTTACACTACTTGAGGTTCCATAGACGACTTTAGTATTTAGCGTTCACATATTTAATTAACATAAACTTAAAAATAAACATTGAATAACATTTGAAATTCCATTCAAGATAGTATAAATTACAAATATGATTTCTTACATTGCTGATAAAATATTACAATACTCATTCATGTCGATGAGGGTAGATTAAATAATAGTTACAATTACATTGCAAATGTTCACCTCATAAACAATTGAGGGATGTTTTCAAGTACAAATTTTACAATAATGCAATAAAGAAAATACATCTATATCCAAGTGTGAGCTCTCCATCCATGAAGCTCTCGAAACCATGATCATAAACTGGGGACCCAACGGAGTAAGGTGCATGTTCCACCCAACCATGTGGTACCCGTAGGTCCACCCCCCGTGCTAGGAGATAGTAATATAGTTACCTAGACATAATCTACTAACCCTAAACACTAGTACATAACGGACTGATGGTTACATTGCTTCCAGATTTTAGACAATTGAATATACTACATACATAAGGTTAACTATTATTTTAGGTGGGTATGCAACAACATTACCAAAGATTACCACAATTGTTTCTTCCTGGTTCCAACCCCAACTTAGGTTACCACAGGTAACCTCTTCTGAGAAAACTTCGACCCCATTGCAAATTATTCTTGAGAATGAATGTATCTTTTAAGGTAACAAGATATCAATTTTCATTCAGGGCCTCATCTTATACTCAAGACTGAACTAGCTCAAGAGTCCATAAGTGAGGCATAAACATCTTGTTAAGGATTTTAATCTAACTACTATGTTATTTAGTTATCACTGACTTACTAACTCTTTGTAAGTTACCCTGACACCACTTTGTGTGTCGGCCCTCACATAGAGCCACTCCCCTAAACATAACAAAGGTATACTAAGTTTTCTCGACTAAGGTAGACAAGGTGCACAAATTTCAATCACATAATAACAAATGACACACAACGGTCATTAAAACTTTTATTCATAAACCAGGTAACAATACACCATATTCTAACACGTGCACAACCCAAGTCAACTCAAGAAATACATATGAACAATAACATCACCCTTTCTATACAAATCGTTCTGGAAGACTTATACATCTAAGACTTTCCAAATTTGCCCAAAAATAAACACGATTAAAAAACAAATTTGAAAAATAAACGAGTCTACATTCGGATTTACTAAATCCAGTCATTCAAAAGAATTAACATAAAAATTATAGCAATTAAATTGTAATTCTTTTCTCAAACGACTAAAGAAATTGCATTAAATAAATTCTAACTTTAACTTCCTCAATTTCACATAAAAAATAAATAAATAAATAAATTTTTTATCAATTATTGTTTAAAACTAATTGATTTTTTTATACTTTCAAATATCTTAAATAATTTCGTATTTAAATAAAAAAGTATTTCTTTTTTAAAAAAATATTAAATATATTTTAATTTAATATATATATATACATATACATATATGTAAAATATTAAATATATATTAATTTCAAAATTCACATTAAATACAAATCACATAAGGTTCTATTTATTTTGATAAAATTGAAATAGAATATAATTCATTCGAATTTCTGTTTAAAGCAAAAGAAATGAAATTTTTATGGAAGTGAAGCTTCACAGGCCACGAGAGTCTCCACAGTGGAGGGAACGCTGCCTGTGGGACAACATCTCCTCCATGGTTCTGTGTAGGGTACTGCCTTTTGGCAGCCGTTCTTCACAGAGCCATGGTGGGCATTGCCTCACAATGGCCGTGCCCCCAAAGTGGGAGCGGCAAGGTTGGGGTTAACCCTAGCCTTTCCCAAATATATTTAATCCGAATTAAAATTTTGGATTTGTATTTTTCTAAAATCCCCATTTAAAACTATGCGGAATTTAATCATTTTTGAATAAAATTAAAAAATAAATTTCCAAACCCCTGTTTTGCCCGTATCATGATTTTAAATAATAAATCACTATGAAAATTAAAATTCATTTGAAGTATAAATTCATGTACAGACTGCATAATTTATATAGCACTATAAATAAATATTAACATTCTTATAAAACAAAACTAATTGCTCAATAAGAGCATTTGTAAATAAAAATATTCTTCAAACAGATTTAATCAAATAACATAGAAATTCTCAATTTTGGGATTTCAAATTTTCAACAATAAACATTTCACTCAAAATTAAATCCCCAATTTCTTTTCTACAATTTTCATAGAGGTTTCATTTAAAAGTTCTTTTGAATTCCTTTTGTTGTTTAACTACGTTCTTGAGGTTGTTCTACAAATTTAATAAAACTTTACTTTCTTGAAACATCTTGCAGACAAATATCAAATATCAACAGAAAGATTTTCTACAAACAATTTGCCAAGAAGAAGGGTTTTAAACAAACAATTTCTTTTCAAAAGCAAACAAACTAAAAATACAAGGGAAATACCTGTTTCCTGTGTTTTGAAGATCTTGGTTGTTGGAGAGAATCTTCTTCCTGTAGAATGCAATCCTCCAAATCTTCTTCAAAACACCAAATCCAAAGAAAGCTATAACCACCCGCACAAAACTTCCAAGCAAAGGGATCTTCCACAAATATACAACCGAAGCAAAAGAAATGACAATTTCTTTTAAAAATATTTTTTTTAACAGAGAACTGATATTTTTCCCGTGAAGAGAAAATAGAATAGAATAGCCTCTGTGTTTTCCCAAATCCAAAATAATATCCGTGAACAACCTCAACCATCAACCATAAATTCAACTGGCACACATGTCGAGAAGTACAAAATATCTTTTAACCACTTCTCGGCAATCTTGCCTCTCAAGATTTGCATGGATTTAATTCATTTTAAATTTAAAATTTCAATTTTCAAATTGCATATTTATTTAATAATTAAAAATGTCATTTCCACAAAAATATTAATTTAAATAAAATCTA
>VDFB02365223.1:0-12405 GCA_007258455.2 Sequoia sempervirens
ATGTTATTGGATATTTTTGAAGGACACTATGGCAAAAATATGAAACAAAGTTCCAATTTAGCTTGGCATATCACACAAACTAATGGGCAAACAAAAGTTGTCAATGTGGAACTTGGGAAATATGTTGTGGTGTTTGGTTTGTGAAAAGCTAAGCGAATGGGTTTTGGTTTTGGCAGGAAAAGTTCGCATACAACAATTCAATGAAAAAATCCACTAAAAAGATAATCATTTTAAATTGTCTATGGTCACACAGTGAGAGGTGTAACAAAGTTGAGAAAGTTGCCATATTTGAGGAAGAAAAGTGTCAAAGCAAAATATTTATTTATCTACACGCATAATTTACATCTTTAAGCGGAAGGAACAACTTCAAAAATAGGCCTCAAGTACAAAGAAAACATTGATGAAAGGAGAAGGGAGAAAGTATTCCAAGTTGGAGATCCTATGTTTGCTAGTACATTTGAGGAAAGAGAGGTTTCCCTAAGCAACTACAACAAATTGAAATGACCTTAAGAATTTTTCTAGAAATGTGTATGAATTAGAATTCCCTAAAGAGATAAGCATGTTCCCAATATTCAATGTTGCATATTTATATTCCCATTATGAACCAAAAGTTGAGAGGGATTCAAAACAAGCAAGAACAACCACAAATTTCATAAACTTAGATGTGAAAGAAGAAAAAAGACGAGATTGAGATAATATTGGGATTTAGGACTACAGGGAAACCTAGAAGAAGAGATTATGGAGAAACATGGGTCAAGTGGATGCTAGATGGATGAGCCATGAAGAGATTGACCGATATGGTCAATTGCTTTCAAACTTTGGGATAGCCTTGTGAGAAAGGTGTTCACTTTCACAAACCAAGGGTGTTTGATGCAAGAGCACTCCAACAAACCATTAGTTTTTAAAGGTACATGGCATGCATAAAGAGAAGTTCTATTTTTCTAGTAGTAGAACTGTTATTTTTAGGTCTTTTTATTTTTGGTAAAATGTTATTTTAGGAGAGGAGAATATTTCTTAGTTGAGAAGCTTTGATAGGATACTTTTCAACATAAAGAAGCTAGGGAAAATGTGATAAAGTTATTGTGTGAACGTTTTCTAGAGGAAGAATCTTTTACATTTTTCAAAGGAAGAAGCTTTTGTAGAAAAAGACATTTACCTAAGTTTTCCTTTCAATATTTTTCAATTTTTAATTGCTACAAGAGACTTGCTGGTTAAAATTTTTGTATTCAAATATTTGAAAGCTAAGTTGAATCAAATTTGAAGTGTTGTAACATAGTTTGATTGAATGTTGAGTTGCAATAAATCACAATACCATTTGACACTCAAATTATAATTCTTGGATAGAAACTTGAGTAACTTAAATTATATATTGAGATTGATAATTACAACTTAAAAGAGGCTAATTGAGGTCAAGTTGTCAATTTGAACTTGATCTAAGCCCAAATAAGTGTCAAGGGAGAGAAGTTTTGAGAGCATTATTAGGTATTGAACCCCTTAAAAGTTACAACATTTTGACTTATTTCCTCTAGTTCCACAAACTTCATTTCAATTATTAATATAAGATTAATTCCCCTTAACTAGGATTAACTTAGTTTCAATCTAAGAATCCACATAATAATGAATCAAAGAAATAAAATCTACCAAATAATAAAGGAAAAAGTAATAATATTACTCTTACATTATTATTTTTCATGCCCATGTCCCTATCCATCCAATTAGATTCAATCTTCTATTTTCAAATGTTGGTCATCATGAGTGACAATCATACTCTTTTGTTAGAATAAAAGGCTTACCTTCGTAATAAAGTCATCGCAATGACTTAAGTGGTTTGTTAGTGCTTCTATTTTTAGCTTTTAAAATCTAGGTCAAGTGTCACATTTATGTTTGTCCATTATATCCAAGTGCAGGCATTTTTTCATTAGAAATTGAGGCTTATTTTCAATTTTAAACATGGCCATTTTTCATCTATTAAAAGTCGCAAAATTGTTTCATCAAATGCTTAAGGTCAAAATCATAATAGTTGCTTAAGGTCAAAATCATGGGTTTTTCATAAAAAAAGTCATTAACAAAGTCAAAATTGTAGACGAGTTTGTTGATTTTCTAGTCAAAATTTGGAGCATTCTTCAACTAAATTGTGGCATTTTAATCTAAAAAATTTAAGCACAAGAAAATAAGCAAAATTGCTACCATTTTTTGCTTAAATCGTAGAAAACTGAAATTTTTACAATCATGTGATTTTTGAAATTACTCCAAGTTGTAGGATTTACAAAAAGTTGTATGTGAAATTACACACTTTTCAATCTTAAAGAGTTATGATTTTTGTGAGTTTGAAGGCATTTCTTTTAGTGTACTGACTAAGGCATTAACAATCATTCTAGGTATTTGTATTTATAAAATCTACATTTAAATTTTACTTTAGTATAAAAAAAAAATTAAAAGGGTTTTTAAAAATATTTTTCTAAGGGAAGATGGAGAGAAAGGAGAAAAAATGTCAAATGCCAAATCCCATGTTCTACTAAATGTGTACAAAAGGAAAAATGATCCTAGGTTTGCTACCAAACTAAATATGTTTGTTTTGAGGGTATTTTTTGCATAACAAGTTTTGGGCATAAAAGAGTGCTCAAGAAAAAGTTAAAAAACAAATCAAATGTCACTAATGTAGTCATTATTGAAGATCCTCTAAATACTGGAGTGATGAAAAATTAGCTAATGAAATTCATTAGTTTCAAGAAGCCTTTACTTTGAAGACAAGAAGGGATCTATTATAAATAAAACTCAAAATGGATGGTTGCCCAAATAGCTATGTTGTTTGTGAATCTTGAGAATTATACCCTTGTGAGAGTCATAAGACAACTTGATGGAGCACTATAGATGTAGCTCAACATAGATTGTTGTCCACTAATTCAAGATATCTATGATTTGAGAGTTTAGGGAAATGGTCATCCAAAAACTCAAGAGCTACACCTTTATGAGGTTTGCGAGACAACTTGATGGAGTCATACCTACTCCAAGAACCATTTTCAAAGAATATAAAGCTTACCCTTTGTAATAGTCATTGTAGTGACCTAAGTGGTTTATTGGTATTGCTACTTTTAACCTGTAGATCTAGGACCACGTGTTGTATATAAGAAGAGGAACCTCATTGTAATTAAACGCATGAAGTTTCCACAGCCCATGACAATGGTGAGTAAAGATTTTTGGATTAAAATTGTGTGTAGATTTTTACATCAACATTTCGGATCATACTCCATGATTGATGATGGATCATGGAGTATGATCCGAATCGTTGATGTAAAAATCTACACAGTGTAAATCCAGAAATCTTTACTCGCTCATTGTAATTGTCACCCAAATATCTAAATGAATAATATTGTGTTCTATTTTTCCCTACCTCTTCAAGGTTTTGCTTCCCCTCTTCTATAATCTTTTTTTTATATATATATTTTGGCTTTGAATTTGATACAAAATTGTTTGTTACTTCTGTTTTTTACACTGTATTTCGCCTGAATGTATTTGAAACCCATTGAACTATTTTCGGTGAAGAAATATGATTTCTCTCCTCTACTTCATGAAATATAAATCATCAATTCATCATACTCAAAAATATAAGTAGCTGGATACCCAAAAAAAAAAAAAAGAATTTTGAATTAAGGTTATTGGACATACATGTCATTTGCAGGAAATATCACTGCAAAACCGACAGATCCAAGGTAATGAATGGTAAGATTAGAGTGTCTCAACTGCCTATTGTACACCTTAAAACATATACATATCAAATTCATCGTAACACCTGCTTACAAGAAGAGGGAAAGAAGAAAAGTTCTAAATGTTACACGCATCATATCCTCCAAACCAAGAAGGTTTATCCATTTGTAAAAACTCGTCATGCTGTTCAAATTCATGGGGAAAGTGTTTCTCTAATTCTCCATTTTCCTGTTGGGCTTCATTGATGGCAGAATCTGCCTCAAGAGCGGCATCATCAGCATCTGGAAACTCAAATTTTACCCGCTCCGCAACTTGGCACATTGGGCACACGGATGATTTTTGTAGACGACTCTCTAGAAGTCGCTGGTTCAGTGTGGCAATCTCTGTAGCGTGCCTCCGCTTTAATTTCTCAATGACCCGACGCAGAGCCTCTGCATCTTGTTCACGACGGGATAGAGCATCCTGCATATTTAGGGAGAGTACATCAATGACAGAAAATTCAAAGAACAAAAGAAATCATACGACATAAAGTGGAAATGTATCCAGAGTCCAGGCAAATCAATAAGCATTCCACTGTGGTATCCAGAGTCCATGCAAATCAAATTATGCTTGAACTGTGGAAATCTCAAATCTTTAAAGTAAATTATGCAATAATGTTCCCTTATAACCCAGTAGAGCATGTCACACTAACTAAATCAGAAATCCTAAAATAGTCAAAACCAAAATATATCAAACCAAAACTAAAACAATTTCTAGATACAAAAGTCATATATAATAAATAATAGTCCTATGGAAACATTGACACGAGAGAAATATGCAACTCACTTCAGCAATCGATACAGCTTCCTCTGCATCTTTTAGCCGAACCACCAACTCTCCTGCTGCTTGAACTGCATCTACTGTATCACTTAATTGAGCTTGCAATCCATTTATCTCCTCTTGCATCATTTGATGTTCTTGTTCTCTATCAAGCTTCAGAGCCAATAATTCTGCTGATTGAGTTTCAATGAAGGACAATTCCGCACCCTTCATCCCAGCCATTACAGCAGCTCGTTTGGCATCTGCTACACCTTCTCTAATCTTACGGTGCTTGCCACGTAAAACCATGTACTTTTCTTGCAACTCTGCATACTGGTCTAAAATGCGTGCATGCGCTTCCATAGCCATCTGCAATGCTTCTTTCAACTCTCCAGCACATGTTTGCTCACTTTCCAATTCTTTCTTTCTTTTCTCGGCTAAGCGAGTAACAGAATTAAGCTCTGCTCTTAAGTCATCAACCAAAGAGATCCATTCATTCTCCCTTTCTGTCCATTCTCGATTCTCCTCCTCCCATTTCTTATCTGAGAGAGTGTCGTTGATTCCATGAGGCACCTCAGAGATGGTACAAAGAGCCTGAGAAGGTGAAGATTCCATAAGTTCAGGTCTCTGCAATTTTGGTACAGACATCCTTAACTTTTTTGCAGAAGTAGAAGTACTCAGTTCCAAGTAGTACTGTAACTGTGTTCGTAGATTCTGCATCTCTTCAATTAATGCATCCCTTTCTCCTAACTCATAGAAGTTTCGGTACTTCTCAAGTTCCTCCAAAAGGTGCTTTTCTTCAATTTTCGCTTGTGTTACCTCTGGGTGGTTCTGATATTTCTCTTCCAATAACTACATTTGAAACAAAATGATTTAAGTCCAAATGATCAAAAGTTCTATTCACCCAAATTCCATTTTACATGCACAAAAATATAATCACCTTGTATTCAAATGCCAATGATTCCAGTTCATCTTTTCGGTAGTCCTCAGTTGTGATGGCACCGTCAATAAGGCTTTCAAGGCGAGCTATTTTCTCCTCTCTAGCCTGCTGTATCATGGAATTACATTCTCTTTCATGTTTGTATTGGTGAACCTGTAAAGAGCCAAGAAGTCAAATACAGAATACAGTTTAGTCACATCACATGAAATGCAATTTTCTCTCCAACACATGTTAAAGCAGTTAATTTTCTTTCATTAAATACAAGGAGAACATGTATTCCGAAAGAGAAATCATACTTTATTATAACCCAGTTTATAGACACCATGGCCCTTGTCTAAGCTTATGTTTTGTGTTGATACATTAACATGAGGTTCCAAAATAATATTGCTACAATTTCTGTGAGTGGAATTTCAATCTGCCAATACCAAGATTCCACCTGAATAACATGTGGAAAGGGTAGTTGAGGCTGGCTAGATTGTAGCAGGATAAAGATTCCTCAGAAGTATTGTGGCCTCAGAATTTGATAGGACGAAACTAAAGGGTCAGGTGGGCCAGAGTTTGGCCAGAGCGAAATTGCTAAATGTAGGAGTCAGTTCATATAGAGTTAGGTAAAGAGTTTCAATTACATTCTAAATTTGCAGAGTCTGTTGTCATACACATTCTCAGCAGTCCACTAATACTTTTAAAGGGTATTCAACATTCAAGTGCCCTTACTACTCCCTCTTGTATCATTGAGTGCCCTTCCTTTAGCAAATCGTAACTATTCAGTATTCAATTTATCACATCATTCGGATATGTATTTCCTTGACACATCATCAGCATTGGAGGCTGAACATAACCTACTGGAAGAAGTTAAGAACCATAGATATATCCTCTTTATTGGCTATCTCGTTATTCACATCATTTGGAAACAGACAAGGACCAATTTAATGTAAACCTATACAAAATCTGATGAATACAAAATGTTTGATTATCTTGTTATTTTAAAAAACTGATTATTAAAAAATTGGTTGGAGGATATCCAATTCGTAACAGAAATTTTCTTGGAAGCTTTTTATTGAAAAGCTAGTTATAGATCTTGCTATATAAGAAAACAGGAGTTTATTTCAAAATTCTTCACAACCAACATAAAGGAAAAGTGTCAATATACCAAGCGATTCAGATGCTCAATTTCTGCAGCTTGTTTGTTGCAGACTTCTTCTAGGGCCATCTCTCTTCTTATAGAACCGGCTAAAACACCTTCCACTGCCTGAATCACCCAAATTTAAAGTAGCAATTAGTTAACATCTCAAATCATCTTTAAGTTCACTGTCATTAAGAAATGAACCTTCAAAACATTACTTCAAATATCAAGCATTTGCTCAGATTCTAAAAGTTATACTTGAGTTACTTGATTAGGTCGTGTAGACGTTCTGTTTTCTTCAACAGGGATTAACTGCCATTGTGATTTATCTTGTATGTCTCCTCTGTCCTCCAAAACAGTTTGCTTGACAATATCAAGTCCTTGACAAGAATCATGTAGGATTATAGAAGTTGCTGAAGAGGATTCCCCCCTTGGGGAAGTCTGTATGGCTTTATCAACTTTGTCAAGCAGTTGAAGTGGCATCTTATTGAAATGTTGGAATGAAAATCTTATGGAAGATTTTCTTAAAACTGAACTTTGGTGGTTGTGGTCCAATTTTTCAAGGCCACGTTGAAGACTAGCAGCCAATTGATCTGGTGTAGAATTTTGGCTTTTATCAGACTGAATATGTGAACTCTTTCTTACAGAATGATCAAAGGATAAGTTCAAAACATCAGATCCATGTGCATCTGGAGGAGATAAAATGGATTTGCGGAGTGATTTACTCATACTCTTCCTAGTGTGTGGAACCCTTGGTGAGACACTTAAAGGTGGAGACTGAAGGATTGGGGATGATGGACTTGTTACAATGCTTAATGTGGGAGATGAAGCATCCTGCGCCTTATTAACAGCATCACTGTTTTCACCATTTGGGTCATGACTGATAAGGTCTGTTTGATCTTTGCTTGAGCATACTTGCTTGGTCATTACTTTACCATTGTTAGTATCATCACAGGAAAATAATTTTCCCTCTGGGAAAAACACAAAGTCATCTTTGCATACTTCATCATCCATTGGGACACACGAATGGATTTCTGAAACCAAACAGTCTGGATGGGAAGTATCCCCATTTTGGTGACTAGCGTTGAGTTCAGCTTTAGGTGTAACATCAATACTTTCTCTTTGGGGAACATGTAAATTAGTTTGCATTTCCTCCTTTTCACTACTACTTGAGGTTCTTGAGTCCTTCGTGGATTCATCATCATATGTAGATTGGGATGACTTCTCCAGAGAGACTCCTTCCACAGCATCCTCATCTATTTCCATATCTTCATCACTGTCAGTATCCATATGTGATAGTGTCAGTGGAGAGAGACTCATTCTGAGAAGGTTTAAACTTCTGCGAGCATTCCATCCAGTTGAGTAGCCACCATTGCCCACGGGTTGGTTACTGTCTTTTGATTTCATTCTCATCAGCTCATCCTGTCAATCATAATGGAAAAAATGAGGGCACAGTCAAATTACAATTAGGTTTTAAACCTAATTTGAATTAAAAAAAATGCAGTCAAGCATTAAGTACCTTTAGTTGGCGTATTTGATCCCGCAACAAATTAACATCATTCTCAGTTTCTTCATTGACAACAGCCTTGTTCTGTATGGCTTTAGCACGCTGGGCAAATCTTAATGTGCTCAATGTTTCACTCCTACAACTGCCCATTGATAATGAACAGCAAAATGAGTCCAAATTTATCATTGGAAAGATGTATATTGACATTCTCTCTCTACTTAACCTGTATTCAAGAATATCACAGCTCGATCCATGGAAAGATGCATTTACCTGCCTGCAGGAGATACAGCGCAAACCATGGCCAACTTGGCATTCCCACCAAGTGATTCTTGTAACAAAAATGTTAACCTTGAGTCACGATATGGAATATGTCTCTGCTTTCCTGTTTGTGAAACTTCTGCTAGAATTTTTATCAAATTCCTGAAGTCAAGCAAAGCAGGTCAATATTCAGAGCAAGAAATTGTAAAAAATTGTTGGCAGAAAGAGAAATGTGTAACAAGGATAAAGAAAGCATACCCAAGTTGAGAAAGTGAACGGTTAATGTTTCCTGCTTCCTTTAACCTCTCTCCAGCAGCACCTGTCAATTTTTGGCGTTCTGATCCAGCAAGGTCTACAAGATTAATTCTACTTGTCCTCAAACTACACACACCATCTGAGAGGCTCTGAAAAAAGAAAATGTAGTTGTTAATCACTTTTTCTTTCGAGCATTAAATAAAAAATTACATTGTGCAAATGCCTTGTCACTTAGAACCTGCGCATGGCAAATATTGTCAATCACTTTTTCTTTTGAGCATTAAATAAAATATTACATTGTGTGAATGCCTTGTCACTTAGAACCTGCACATGGCTGTCAGGTACTTAATTATATACAAGTTTAGGAGTGAAAGCTTCTGACCATTGGTACTGAAAATAGATACAATTTAAAACCTCCTAACCTACCTGAAACTTCTATTCCAGCCTTGCAGGCATGCTGGCATTGCTTGGAAATGAGAGAGAAGGACAAATTTGTAATTTTTCAAACTGGAAATATTCAGCTCCTAGTATTAAACTAGGTAGTAGGATTTAAATTATAATGTTTAAGAGTCCAAAGAAAAGTAAATATTTTTGTGCTTGTAAATGCTGAAAAGAATCCCAACCAAATAAATTATAATCTAAAAGAGACCACTTCTCTTTCAAGTTCATAAACCCACACATCCATTTACAGGATTTACACATTTGAAAAACTGAGGCAAATGTTTCTGTCATCCCCTTGCTAGGAAAATCTCACACAAATGAAAAGAATTTCATGAATTGAGAAAGACATATTCTGACTTCATTTATATGTTTTCTAATTTGCTGAAAAGAGAGGCAAAGACATATTTCTTGAACAAAATAGCATGCACTCTTTACTACATACAAAGAACTTTCATTAATTCTAGGTTTCCAACATACAAGGAATTTAAATATTACCTTGCATTGAGATTCAAGCACAAAAGTGAACACACTATGAGAAAGAGAGCTTTCAGCATTCATAATCGCACTCTTTACTACACACAACAGATATTTGTACATTTCTAGGTCTCCAACATACAAGGAATTTAAAAATTACCTTGCATCAGGATTCAAGCACACAAATGAACACAGTATGAGAATGAGAGCTTTCAGCATTCGTACTCATTGCACAAAATAGCATGCACTCTTTACTACATACAACAGATATTTGTACATACAAAGAACTTTCATTATTCTAGGTTTCCAACATACAAGGAATTTAAAAATTACCTTGCATCGAGATTCAAGCACACAAGTGAACACACTATGAGAACGAGAGCTTTCAGCATTCATACTTGTTGCACCAACCCTCCTGTTCGCAAGTCCCTGTTAAGAGGCATGTAACTATTAGCTAGAAACAGAGAGTGCCAAAATCAATATATTTATATTCTCGATTAGCTTCTAGGTACAAGTGACTGCATATGACTCAACAAGCACGACTAATAGCATTTGGCATGAACTAAAGATTATTTACTTGCTTTATTGGGTTCAAGTAGGGAGAGGGCCCAATAGTCGTGCACCCTAACTGCTTCCTAATATCCTACGTCAAAATTTCAAATCACTCCCAATTTTTACAGCAGCTTACTTGGCAAGTTCTCTGCTTATAACTAAGGTTTCAGGGCCACATCATCAAATATGATGCCACATCAGCATCGTTTTTGTCCAAGGTGTCCAAAAAGGCCCCAAAAAATAGTGAGACCAATTCTCGTGCATTACATCATGAGTAGTTGGCGCTGATGTGGTATCACATGATTGGTTGCTTTTTAGATCAAAAGCATACATTTTGTTTAATTATGGGTAGTCAAATCACAACTATTGAACATTATATAAGCGACTATTGGGTATTATATTTACGATTAGGTGCGACTATTGGACCCTTACGACTATTGGGCCCTCTCCTAGATGGATACAATGCTTTGGCATAGAAGAAAAATTTCTTGTTCTAATATCAAATGGTCCAGCAGATTTTTTTTGTTTTTTTTTTTTAATCTATTTTTTTAATGTGTTCTGCCAATAATTACAAAAATGAGTTGCAGTTGTGAAGTCAATTCAGACTTCTCAGATGAAAACAAAATAAAATGACTTCATAACTACGTTGACGAAAGAATGTCCAGTACTTTTGAATCTGTTATACCTACTGAGAATGTGAAGCACAGGATGTAACCAATTCAGATTCCAAATGAAAAACTAGAGAATGGCAAAGCAGAAATACTATGAAGGAACAGAAATACAAGAACAGGTATACGAGCATGATATTCAAAATGTGTATCTTCAAACACACAATTTGGATTCCTAGGAAAATATAATCAACCATACTATATTAGTCAGGATTTAGTTTGTATAAGTGACAGAAACCAAAGTATTTCTGTAATGAACAAATTATAGCACTGTTCTAAATCTGACTGGATCAATTGGAGCGAGAAATCTGCAAGACATCAGATTTTCCCATGTATGACTTCAAACTAAATTTTCTATTGACAGTCAGACAGCTGCAGATCAAATGGATACAATGCTTTCACATTTCTAACAAAGCATGGATCAGAAAACTTGTACTTCAATTGAGTCATACGCAGAACATCTTTTAGGTACAAAATAGACATCCATTACTTCTCTGAGGTTCTCTCCAAACACCAATTGCTAACATTTACAAGTAAACAAACAGAACAAAAAGTCATTCTTAAATTCTTATACACAGAAAAATAGCAGCAGCCAAAGCATTTTCTTTCCAATTTTATGTAACAGTCAAGAAAGGATTTTAATACACAGACAGGACATTATTGAATATCCTCTCTCCAATTCTTTGGTCAAGGCAGCCTAACTTACAACAGTACCCAAACCTGCCCCCCAAAACCTCACTAGGGATAATGCCCCTCGACCCTACTAAGGGCACTACACCCATACCCTCCCCCCCACAAAACCTCTCTAAGGGCATTGCCCCTTGACCCTACTAAGGGCACTACACCCAAGAAAAGATTTTAATACATAGACAGGACATTCTTGAATATCCTCTCTCCATTTCTTTGGGAAAAGCAGCCTAACTTATAACAGTACCCAAACCTCTCCCCCAAACCTCACTAGGGGCAATGCCCCTCAACCCTACTAAGGACACTACACCAATACCTCCCCACCAAAACCTCGCTAAGGCAGCCTAACTTACAACAGTCCCAAACCTGCCCCCCAAACCTCACTAGGGGCAATGCCCCTCAACCCTACTAAGGGCATACACCCCAAAACCTCGCTAAGGGAATTGCCTCTTGACCGTTACTAAGGGCACTACACCCAAACCCAACCCCCAAACCTCGCAAGGGGCAATGCCCATTAACCCTACTAAGGGCATACACCCCAACCCACCCCTTGACCCTACTAAGGGCACTACACCCAAATCCGCCCCCCAAAAACCTCACAAGGGGCAATATGCCCCTCAACCCTACTAAGGGCATTTTCTTTCCAATTTTATGTACCCAAACCTGCCCCCCAAACCTCACTAGGGGCAATGCCCCTCAACCCTACTAAGGGAATTGCCTCTTGACCGTTACTAAGGGCACTACACCCAAACCCAACCCACAAACCTCGCAAGGGGCAATGCCCATCAACCCTACTAAGGGCATACACCCCAACCCACCCCTTGACCCTACTAAGGGCACTACACCCAAATCCGCCCCCCAAAAACCTCACAAGGGGCAATATGCCCCTCAACCCTACTAAGGGCATTTTCTTTCCAATTTTATGTACCCAAACCTGCCCCCCAAACCTCACTAGGGGGATGCCCCTCAACCCTTCTAAGGGCACTACACCCATACC